>PIJE02001665.1:30000-79849 GCA_002895965.2 Coryphaenoides rupestris
CATTTAGAAGAGGAGCGACTCGCTGTTTTGCCGCCCCGGCCTCGATTGGAACCAGGTGTGTTACCCCTCTGCCCATGCGAGGTGGATTAAGCTACCGTAACACCTTCCCGATGTTGTTTGACCCCCCGAGAGAGCGAGCGCGAGAGAGCGAGAGAGTGCGAGATAGAGAGAGACGAGAGAGCGAGATAGAGAGCGAGAGAGAGCGAGAGAGAGCGTGCACCACCACCACCCTCGGCCCCCCCCGCATCATCCTCACCATTATCATCATCGTCATCATCATCTTCATCGCCTCACATCTCACCCAAGCCAGCCGCCAGCGCCAGCCAGCCAGCCGCCGACGCCGCCCGCCGCCCGCATCCCTCGCGAGGAACGAACGACGGTGAGGTCATTTACGACCTCGAGCTCAACCCTCAACCCTCAAACCTGTACGCATGTCATCCCCTTTTCTTTTCTTTTCTTTTTTTTTATGCGGGATCTTTGAAGATGGCTGGCACAGATAGCCATCGCGCTCTGGCCCTCGTGGTAAATAATGAAATCACCGCCTCCCAACACGATAACTGAAACCGGGTGCCTTCTCAAAAAAAGCGAAGCAAAGCGAAGCACGGGGCCCGTCTGGTGCGCGCCTGCCTCGTCGGATAACCGTGCTGCTGGAGGGAGGGGGGGGGTGATGGGTTTTGTCATGTCAGTTAGTACAATGAGGAGATTCTTTTGAGTGTGTGCATGTGTGTGCGTGTGTGTGTGCCGGGGGGGGCGGTGGGGGACGGGGGGGGTATGAAGTCATCTCTTTCGCCCGCGTGAAGAGAAAGCGATAGCCGAGGATGTGGAGAAGATAGAGGAGAGGAGAGAGAGAGAGAGAGAGAGAGAGGGGGGGTAAAGTGTTTTTTTTTTGGGGGGTATATTTTGTATATTTACACTTTGTACGTGTCCCGGGAACGCCTGGCTGGTCAAGTTTCACCGCAGGTTTCGACAACAGATAAGCAGACACGTCGAGCTCGGGACGCTGACAGATGCACGGCGAGTCATCTCGGAAGAATGTTTAATTTGTATTCGGTTTCCTATTTTTTTCACGGTTTCCCCCAAAAAAATTTTGTACATGGTTATGGTCTTGTGAGCTTGTTAAACAGACATAGGCATCTTGAAATGTGCCTGTAAAACAGACAGGATGACAACATTGCCTTAAGGTTGTTTTGCTCCACTCTGTAAGAATCAATGAAACATCCAAAGCACTCAGGTAAAAGGAGAAATGTCTGACATCAATTTCTATATAATTTTAAGTCAATTCGAATTGACTTAATAACTTAGTCGTGGGTCTCTCAGTGACATAATATATGAACAAAGAAAAAACCAAAACATTAACCATCCATTTTGTTTTATTAGATTTACCCTCCGAGAACGTATTGTAATTGAATTGCCGTAAATGAAGCACACATCGCCTCTCCTAATCTGTTTCCATTTATTACCTCACCTGAACGCCCCTCAGCATCTCAGAGAACTTGTCAGGGCTCATATTTATCAAACGCTTTTATCAATGACTCAATGACTCAATGACTCAATGAGTCTTCTCTGAACTGTGACACCCCGAGGTGAGGCTCACCTGAGGCTAGCAGAGCTAATAAAAGTGCGTGCTTCTCGGTTGACGTGTGCGCTCCGCTCACATGGTGGCACGGCTCTGAGCGCTGCGCGGCGGTTCGAGTATCCGGTGTCTTATCGGCGAACCGCAAAGAGAGAGAGCCCGGCCAATTCCTGGATGACTTCATCGACTATAAAACAACATGTCAGACAGTCATTGTTTGAGAAAAATAAAAAATGAAAAAAAAATGAAAAAAGAACCAGGACAAGAAGAGGCAAGCAGTGACAATTAACAGTTTGTCATTAGGGAAAGAATCATGTTTTTAAAAAATATAAAATGAATATTGTTCACGCAAGTCACATTGCTTCTTTTAGATTGAGGTAGTGTCAATGTGCAATATTAAATAAACGCATTCTTGTTTCTAATTCATTCAACAAAACTTTCCATTCAAAAACGTATTATAATGAACACGCGACAACTAAAAGACTCCAAAGTTGAATGAACTCAACAATGCACGGATTAAATCCAAGAGCAATAAAGCAACAATTTGACTCCATTGAGTGCATTCATCACTATTTCCTCCGCCTTTGAAAACGGCTGACCTCCGCTATGGAAAAACCCCATCGCAGCCACGCTATATATATATAAAGGCCCTCTCTGTGCACACACACACACACACACACACCGCGAGGACCGCGGCGGCGAGTGCAATCACAAGTCAGCCTCAGGTGGCAATCAGGGGCCTATGTGTGGATGAGGTCACCGCTCCGCCGTCGTCGTGTGACATCACCGCCTCACATGGCGAACGCGTTCCATTCCAGCAGCAGGAAGCAATTTCCACCTATCAAAGTTTTGAGGAACAGGAATGCCTCATTTCTGTCCTCTCTTAAAGTATCAATCACCTGAAGAGGGGCGGGTTTTAACACCCGACCCCTTGGACTCGGTCCTGCGTCCAACCCCCCGCGCTCACCGGCCTTTTTTTTTATTTGTGTTTTTTTACCGCCGCGCTGCTTTCAGTGGTCTGTGATTTATTTATCACGTGTCGGGGGGGGGGGGGGAGGCGGTCGCCCGTTCTCGCAGCCTGGCGGAACGCGGCGACGAAGCGGCCTCGTTGCTCTTCGTCACGCTCTTCATCGCTCTTCATCGTTACCGAGTGAATTGGTTTCTCGTGAGGTACTTTGTGTGCCGTGTCGGAGCAAGAAAAGCATTTATCCCGTTGTAAACACCGATATGATGCTTAGCACCTCATGTCTTCTCTGTACTCGCTTGATTTTGGAAGAGAAAAGTAGGCGAAGGGAAATGAACGCCTGCACCTTTTAAACTGTTTTTAAGTAAAATCGTAAAAGGAAAATTATTTTAAGAGTCTGAAAAGTGAGTTTTCTTCAACTTCCTTACGAAGGTAAATCGAAATGTATTTGAAGACGGCGATTACAAATGTATTTGGGTCATTATTTTATTCGGGTGGAAGTGTCCTTACGTCATACAAAAATAAAAAGATTTTTTTCTTCTTCCAGAGACACAACAGAAGGTTTGTTGTCCATATTGATTTCTGCCGTCATACCCAGATTCCACATCAAACAACGTGCGCAGAGAGAGAGGGGAAAAATCGAATGTTCTCTCCGCTTTTTACATGAAAGGCAGTGGGGATGTTGTTTCGCATTAAAAGTTGGACGTCTCTAAATGTCCCTGAGTCATGTGTTCTCTGGTCGTGTCCAGTTGTGCCGCCATGTGTAGGGATGATCTCAGCACGCTAACACCAACCAGAAAAAATAGAAACACATTGACGCTCGTGAAGTTCAAATGAGATCACCGCGGCGTGGAATATACGCCGAGACATTTACAAGTTCCACGATCAGATTGTCATTCCTTTAAGTTGATACTTTATGCGGGGAACATTTTTTTTTTGAACAAGACATATCTGGCTATGATTCCTTGTTTGAGAAAGTAAAATGGATTTCCCATTTACAGTACATGGATTTCCCAAGTTAATTTGACCACGTTTCAATTGCTGGAGAATACACCAAAAAAAATGACTCCATTGCTTTTGTGTCCGCAAAGCCCTATGCGGGTATAGGAGTAATTAAAGGGTCATTAAATTATAATTAGAAAAAGCTGTCAAGCTATAAATCCTCAGCAGTGCTGTGATGTGTGTGTTCGGCGGCATGCTGGGACAGAAGACTCCTTCAAGTCAAGAGGAACCAGAGTTCACCCTGAACACCATTTGGATGACGTTAGAGACGAAGAAGAAGAAGAAGAAGGAGAAGGAGGAGGAGGCGGAGGAGGAGTTGTGTGACTCCCCCAGATTGCATGTGGGATAACAGTTGGGTCTATTTGGGACAGGTGGAGACTTTAAGCCACTCCAGACTGTTCAGCAACTGTCTCGGATGTTTGAAGAGGGGAACGGACGAGGTGGGGCACCCTTAGGGGCAGAAAATAGAAAGTGAGCCGCATAATTAAAGTGGTTCGGATGATGATGATGATGATGATGATGATGATGATGATGATGATGATGTGACGCCAGTTGTCTCCACTGTTGCAGTCAATCCCCAGAGAGTGAGAGAGAGAGAGAGAGAGAGAGAGAGAGAGAGAGAGAGAGAGAGAGAGGGCCCATAAAATCTAAATGAACGCACTGCGCTGCCTGCCTTGCACTCTGCTCTACGACAAACAGATTGCACAACATGTGAAATGTGCTTCGTTTGTACTGACAGTGAAATAAGTCTTTCGTTTTGGAATGACGACATCAATTTCATCGAAAAAGATTCTCGTCTGAACTTGAGCCGCGTGGCACAGCCAGGGACTATCATTTCATAAGTCATGTACTGTATGGGAAACGCTAATAGGCTAGCGTATACAGAAACTAAGGAGAGGTCGATGATCTCAGTTGTTACACAGGCCCGACGGCATTCACCGCAGCGACATAGAGAACCTGTTTCTATGGACTCTAGTGGGAACGGGTTGACCTTCCCCTAATCTGTTTGGTTAAATATTAGGTGAATGTTAAACTCCCAACAAGCTTTATGTGAATGAGAAGGTTGCTCCCTGATCGTTTTTTGTTTTGTGTTATCCTACGCTCCGTTATATACGTTATACAGTACATTACATTCACACACTTTATAACAGTCGTCATTTGATCACCATGTTGGAATCGCAAGGTCATTTTAACACGCAAGCTCCATCTTAGGACCGTTGAGGACCATCCGTGGAAACAGGGCTGTTGTTTGTTTGTTGGCAGACGAGCATGATAAGCTGACAGCGGTTAATAGAATGCACTTTTTTTTGATTCGAATCAAAACAGAAATCGCTCTGCGTGTGTGTTTAAGTCGACCCAAGGCCAAATCCTCTTCCTCGAGAAACTGAGAGAGAGGAGCTCTGTTCGTTTTAATAGCAGCAAATTAAAGGAAAAAATGTATGATTCAGTTAACTTGCCACAGAGTTAGATCATGTTTTATGACATCATGCTGGACTGTTTAATACTGTTGACCTAATTCAGCGGAAGTTGAATTAAAGTTTCGATCATCCAGGGAATATCTCCCGGCTGCACTGACCTTAGCTTTGTTTAAACGTTGAACTATTTTGCAGGAGTTGGCGCTCTGACAGTGCACAAGTATATTATGGGTTCAGTTACTAGACACAGGTACACTGTAACTGTAGGCAGATTTGCAGTAGTGCTACTACTCCTGTAACTCACTGCGGGCCTGCATAATGGAAAGAGCCAGTTAAAGCCAAGATTATGCATAAAAACCATCTAGAAATATAAAGGTTGGTACCATTAAGTAATCAAGAGTGTCAGGGCGAGTATACAGTCTTGGAGAATAGTAGGGCTATAATTTTGGACAAGAGTCCTTGTCTAAAATGCAATGATGAAATCATCAACATGAGGGAAGAAATTACACTCAAAAGAGAACACAAATACATGAAGCAAAAGAAAAAGTGCTCCTCATGTATTTATTGGTTTATTTTGCCTCTGGGTTCATTTTACTGTCCAGTATAACAACACTTAGAGGTTTTATATGCAACGGGGAAGGGAAAGGTTAACCAAATGTCCCATTCCAAGGCAGGGCCTGTATATTTGCTTCGCCGCAAAGCATCGCAAAGCTCTTCCATCACCGGGCCTCACCCCCCCCCCCCCCCCCCCCACCGCCCCCCCGCGGAATACAGAACAACAGTTGGTTCTTGCAGTTGCTTTTCGACGTGCCCCAGTAATGCTGCAGTTGGGGTAACTCCTGTTCTCTCTGTCACGCGTAGCAGCAGACAGACACCACATGTCGCGGGGCCGTAAACTTTTGAGAAAACACACAGCTCTGCAAATGTGTCAGAGCGTCGCTCCGCGGGCGTGTAGGAGGTCGGGCCGGTGTGCAGGGTGGTGTTGCGTGGGCTAACAGGTGGGGTGTGCGTTGTTGTCGTACTCACCAGGCCCGGGAGATGGATAGACTTTCACTGCAGGCTGGGATTAGCTTTCTCTTCCTGCGGAAAAGGGAGACTTTTATTGTGGTGATCACATTGTGGACTTTTGATAAAAAGGTACATTTGGGAATGGCGGAAATCTTGAGAAGGAAAATATCAATTGTGTTCTTCTTGTTCCAGAACCTTGCTTTATATATATTTATATAGTACAGACAGGCCTAGTCACACGATAGAGTATACTTGCAGAGTATATACAGTACTGTATACTCTGCATGCTAATCATAATTGCTTTTGTTAACAAGACACTAAGTGCATGGTTTGGTTGTAATAATTAATTTAAAACATTGAACATACAAACATGTTGCCCACGACCTTACGGCCTGAGTGCAAATTCAGAATCAGAATCAGGTTTTATTGCCTTAGTTTTTACAAACAAGGGAATGTGCCTTTTGTGAAATCGGTGCATAACATTGAACATTAAACGAGTATCGTAATGTATATAATTAGAATAAGAATACAATTATATAAAGAATTCTGCAAATATATATGAAAAATAAGCAACTATACTTGTTACACTGTATTCTTGATTGCAGTATAGTATATGTTTGGATATTGGTTTATTTTTAGTCGTACTACAAATCCATGTCGCCATAAGCCATTCATCTAACTGTCCCCGAAAGCAACGGGGTGGGCCCATTAAAGACATGATGGTAACACGACTGCCGAAACCGTCCCAAAAGCAAACACAGAGATAGCTCCTGCCACAACACTCATACAACATTTTATGCGAGATAGCCAACCATCTTGCAGTATTTTTTTGATCTTCACAACGCTGCTGCTGGCTACTTAACCTGCTGCTTCTGTTCTTATTGCAGGTATATTATTCCTGGCCTGGCCCACGTCTTCATCATCATCAACAACATGGCAAACGCGTCTCACTGTGGTGTGTGTGTGTGTGTGTGTGTTGGTGTGTGTGTCTGCTGTGATCTATGGTGCCAGGTACCAGCAGCAGCAGCATTGGGCCAACCAGCAGCCATGGGGGCACAGCTGTTGTTTAGGGCGGCCGCAAAACACAATCTCCCCATTGTGCATGACCTGCAGCTGGCATGCGAGTGGAATGCCGACACACACACACGCACACACACACACACACACACACACACGCACAATTAATCAATCAGAGCCGGTCACCAAGTTTGACCAGACCTGAAGAGTCTTGCGGGGCAGATCCTTGGGGGGGGGGCAGCTGTAACATGTCCAGAGCTAGACCGTGGTAGTTAATCCGTTGACTGATCTCTGTGCTTTTGCAGACAGACACACATTTCAGAGCTAGTTGATCATCCTCAACACCCCCCCCCCCCCCCCCATACACACACACACCAACACCCACACACACACACACACACACACACCTCCCCCTTTGTAATTTGAAGCTTAGAGAAGCCATCAAAATGCATGTGTGATATAAT
Source organism: Coryphaenoides rupestris (assembly GCA_002895965.2). Taxonomy (NCBI): domain Eukaryota; kingdom Metazoa; phylum Chordata; class Actinopteri; order Gadiformes; family Macrouridae; genus Coryphaenoides; species Coryphaenoides rupestris. The sequence continues at coordinate 37,444 of PIJE02001665.1, forward strand.
GACAGTAAGAGGTAAACACTAGACTCTCGGACAGTTCAGGCCTCCAGATAACTCGGATAACTCACACACGAGAATGTGGTTTAATCACACGTGTACTCATATACTTCCTTATAGTTAATATCACCGTTATCATCATTGTATTATCTTTAACATTCTCCTCCAGCTAGTCCCGGGGGGATATTAAAACATTCCCTGAGCAGCTTGAATATGTAACTCCTCTGCTGCGGTCTGGATGTCCTCTTGTGTTCCCTGAAGGGAGGCACGGAGAGGGCATATTTACAAGAGCTGTAAACTACATCATGATTCCATAAAAGGTTGTTTTATTGCAGCGTGCGACAATGTAGCACCAGATGATCCTCTAAGTGTGTCAGTGAGAAAGTCGAATAAAATGATGACCAAAAAAAAAAGAAAAGGCTTAATCATCAAGCAGATGCCTTCTTTTATCTTGTCTTTAAAACAACAAAAGACAAGACCAAGGGAAATGAGAGACAAGAGCAAAGGAAATAAGAATTGATCGTCTGTCAGGACATTTTGATGTTGGTTTTTATTGCTTAGCAAGGCCAAAATGTTAATTATTCATGGCTACAGCAGCCCCAATACACCAGCTACGGGTCTGTCTCAGCTGTGAATCAGATGGGTGAGAGATGAAGGAGCATCAGAAAGGGCTCGGTGTGAGGATGGGTGAAATCCATCCAAAAATGTACAGTATAGGACACTGCCCTCTGCTGCTGTTCATGGTGTTCTGCACTGTAGTGTGTGTGTGTGTCAGGTAGTGTGTGAGTGTCGTCGTGGTGAAAGTCTCTTGGCCACGTGGCCTACAGCACACAGTAAACAAGAGGCGGGACACACCTGACACTGGGCCTGTGACATCTGATCACATTTATTGAATCAGATAAGATAAGATAATATAATATAGAACTTTATTAATCCTCCTGGGCCAGGTTGCATAGCAAAAGAATAAAACAATAGAGAAATAAATTATGTAGAATAATAAAAATTAAATAACAGATTGACAAATTTTCAGTAAGTCTAAGTCCTAGGAGAAGTATAAAAATATAGGAGAAGTATAAAAATGTAGGTAAGATAAGATATTCAGTCCGCAAAAACTATTTGGCAATAATTGAAGTGTAATAAAAGGTTAATAATAATAATGGTAAGAGGAAGTATTGCACATGATATAAAGAATATTAAGAATATTGTACACAATGATAAAAGGTAATGCAGCATGGTAATATTGGAAGGATAATATTGAGAAGAAGTATTGCACATGACATTAAGAAGATTGCACATGATGTTGGGAAGGAATATTGCACATGATATTGAGAGTATTGCACATGATGTTGGGTCGTAATATTAATATTGCACATGATATTGAGAAAAATGCACATGATGTTGAAAGGTAATATTATATGTATTAAATTAATTAATTAATTATGTATTGTAATATAATTATAATATAATTATAATATAATAATATTGAGTTTATCACAAAACACAAAACACTCGTGTATCACAAAACAGGCGTGTAGCCAATCAGCGAGGGCGCTGGTTGTGGGCGTGTCATCCGCTACGTCATCACCAGGGCCAGGCTACGACTGGCGCCGCATCGCTTCTGTTGTTTAGCTAGCACTGTCTTCAAACCACCGCGACGCCGACTGTAGTTTATGGTAATGTACTTCTACTGTCACGGTGTTTTGTCGCTCGATCGAGCACATTTTCAGTCACATTGGTCAACGTGCCAGGGTCGCCTGTGCTCACGTAACGTCAGCTAAGCTAGCGAGCACTAGCGCGCTATTGACGTTAGCCCGTGTCCCGGTGGCGCGTTCCAGTTGTAGTCCGAGGTCGGAATCTCCGGCCACCCGAGTCGTGAAGTTTCAGGTGAACGCCCCCCCCCCCCGCCAAGTCGGAATCGCAACTCGGAAATTCGGAAGAAGAACCTCAACAACAACAACAACCCCGAATTGCGTCTGTTTACTCTGAGTTGCTGAGGTTCTTCCGACTTCCTGAGTTTGAATTCCGACACCAGGAACTGCAACGACTGCGAAGTCTGGCGATTTCCGACCTCTGAACGCACCATCGCAACAGCTTCTCATTGAGGAAAGTTTGTGTGTCCATCTCCCCCCCCTCCCCCCAGCTCCACGGTTTTATTGAAACGCAGTCATTATTTTTATTTATTTTCTTTGTCAGAGTTGTAATACGTTGGTGTCATGGATGGTCCTCAAAGTGTCAGAATATAAGGTTTGCAAGTTTGTGTGTGTAGTCAGTGTGTTGCTGTTGATATATTATTAAGACCCCTAAGACCCTCCCATCAGAATTTGAATGTGACCCAGGCGTGTGTGTAAGATAAGATAAGAATAGAGAAATAATCAGTGGAATATTTCAAATAATATAACAGATTTACAAATTTACAGTAAGTCTAAGTCCTAGGAGAAGTATAAAAATATAGGTAAGATAAGATATTCAGTCAGCAAAAGCAATTTGGCAATAATTGAAGTGTAACAAAAGGGTAGTATTAATAAAGGGAAGAGGAAGTAGTGCACATGATATAAAGATTATTAAAAATATTGCACATAATGGTGAAAGGTCATGGTAATGGTCGTAGCATGGTAATATATAAAGGATAGCTTGTCTTCGTCTACAGGACAGGAGACCACCCTCGCCTAGGGGTTGACACGGGTGCCATGCGTGGAAACCACGTTTCAAACAAACACGTTATTGCTTGTGCAACGTGTTGTTTGCTTTAAAAGCAACGTGAGCTTGAATTCACTTGAATATACACTGACGGCTCATTCTGTTTTGCATGACTCCCCCCAGTCCTCGGAGACGTGTTACTGTCTACAAATAGACAACGCGCTTCGTGGTCCCCTTTTTTGAGGCTCTATATTTAATAGCAAATTGAAGGTCAGAGGTCAGGTGGGAAACGGTGTGATCGGCGGGGGGGGCTCAGCAGCAACCAGCGCCAACACACACACACACACACACATACACGACAACGTCTGTACTGTACTGTACTCAGTCATTTTGTGAGAACAGCACCGTGCAATCAGCACAGTGTTTGGTAAATCATTTTTGATAAAAACATTTTTACAGGGAGCGAGTGACTTTCTAAATATAGGGTGCTTTATAATGCGAGAGGCGAGGGGGATAAAGCGGCAGTAAAGACACAAAACAGAGCTGAGGGATAGGTGTAGCCCTAATCACCTCTTAAAATACTCCCCTCGCTCAGATAATGCAAGTGCCTGTGTGCCTGTCAGCAGCAGTGCAGCTCAGCCAATCATAACCTCCAGAGACAGTGAGAGAGCAAAACCGGCCCCTTTGGCATACCACCTTTGGCATACCACCTAATCTCCCTCTGCGTGGCATCGGTCCAGGGTGCTCCCAGGGGCACACACACTCGCGCGCACATTTACACTCAAACTCACACAGACACACTCAAAGAGCCAGCCGTTCACTAACAGCTTCCCTCCACTCAGGGTCTTGACGGTGGCCGGTGGCTGTGACTGGATGGAGCCCGGGCAGGCCGGACAGTGATGCCGGTCTGAGGGAGTCTGTGGAGGGGGGGCGCGGGGGTGGTCCTGGGGGGGATGTTACGCTGGACGGTGCACCTGGAAGGAGGACCGAGGAGAGTCAACCATGCGGCCGTGGCGGTCGGCCACAAGGTGTACTCCTTCGGGGGCTACTGCTCCGGGGAGGACTACGAGAACCTCAGGCAGATCGACGTGCACGGTGTTCAACCACGGTGGTAGATCACCACAGGCTCCTTTTTTATGGTCTATATACAGGAGAGGGGTATTGGAATAATTTCCCAGCATACATTAGTATAGTTCTATGTAATAAATATTAGCTTGATGTCAATTACAGCATTGAACTGTGTACCCCTATACCATTAATGTATTGTAGCCTTATACATGTATTACTATTGTGTGTGTGTTGGTTGGTGTGTGTGTGTATATATGTTATCGTGTTTGGTAATCAGAATCCGAAACAGCTTTATTGCCTTAGTTTTTGCAAACAAGGAATGTGCTTTTGTGCAATTGGTGCCTAACATTAAACATTGAACATTAAACAGAGTAAAAAAGGTAGAAAAGAATTAATAAAAATAAGTAATAAAAAGGTGCAATTTAAAGAAAAGATGTGCATTAATGTAACGCAGTAGTGTCCATGGTGGGTGGGAGTCATCAATGGGGGTCCCGGGTCCTGTTAATGAGGCCAGTTGCAGAATATATATGCCGTATATATATCACTGTAGTACATTTATGCAACATAACTATTCAAATATTTAATCATCCTCTGTGGTCATGTTTTTTATTTAGTTTACTTGTCTTTTGAGTTGTCTTTTCTCTGAAATCCAGGTATTTATTTACCCCCCCCCATGGCATGCCTCCCCAGACATACACTCTCACACTACGCACTACTAAGCAGGTGTTGGGTACCCTACTACTACAACCATGGTGCAGAGCCTCACTTTCCTTGCCAAGACATGGGGCCTGTTAGCAGGGCAGGCTATGTTTGCACGTGTGCAAAAATAACTCAAGCGAGCGCTCCCTTGCACTGTCGCCAATTTCGGTTTCACAACAACTCATTTCTAACTCGAGGAACGAGTTCTCTCAATCTCGGATGAGTTGAACCTGAAAAATGCTTGTTGACGACGGACTTCAAAAACCACCATCCATCCCACCCTCACAATGTGATCAGAGGGTAGGGAGTTCCCAAGCAGTCATCGCTATTTCAGTGCTTTTTATTGGTGGAAGCCCTCGTCGTTTCCTCTTGCACTGTGTCACCGTGGAAGGCTGCTTCTGTGAGACTAGTTAAAGCTGTTTCCCAATAGTTTTCTTTTTTTTCGCAGGTGATTAAAAACAACCAAAACATTATCGAATAGCGTATTCATTTATTTTTGAAGAAAAGTGAAGCTGTAGTTTTCCATACAGCCGACTGCAGTGACATATCTGAGCATGCATCAGTTAATAGTTCACATTACAAAACAATGCTAATGAGTTTATTAATATTAATCTTAACCTTGGTTTAATCTCTGGAGATTCTGTGCGTGGAGCCGCCACGGCGCATGTAAAAAAAATAACTAGGCCGACTAAATACAAAGAGCATTGGCTCGGTGTCTGCCAAAGTGACAAGCCATTATTTTATCGTTAGAATTGTTCCGAAAATAAATGGATCCTTAAATACTGCAGGCGTGGGTGAGGCTACACACTTTTAAGTGGGTTACACACTTTTAAGTGTGTGAAGTGTATCATTTACCATTTAATCACAGTAGTCCAACTTTTTTATTCTTTTTGATCTATTGTTTGCTAAAGCAGTTTCTAGTGTCATAATCATGTTTGCCGCCGTAATGCACCCATGTTACTATTTCACTTATCTGGACTATTGTCTGCATTACATATGTTACGTTGGCTATTGTCTGTATTTCACATAGCCCTTCCTATTTTGTAAGCTCTTCGTAATTTGCTGTTGCAAGAAGACACGATTATGTTTCCGTCATTGGTTTGCCACAACAATCCGTCTTAATACGTGGCGTCGACTTCAGGGAGGACATCTGCGCTGCTGCATTAGATTCTCCTAAATTGTAAACAAAGAAGTACTTGCTGACAATACTACGTCTATCGGAAGCTTCAGTTTATGTAACTGGATGAACCTGTTAATCGTACTTGACTGTGTCAGATCGTACCCCCTGTGTGCAAGACGGAGCACCTGGCTTGCATGTGTATATACTACCTGGGTTTCCTGCTCCACCCTTCAAAGTCTTGCCTGGAACCAAAAGGGACTTGCATACTTTAGCAATTGGGCTATTGCTGTGAGAGAATTGTACCCCAACCCCCCACCACCACCACCACCCCAGTATAATACACAAGACATATGGGACATGACATACAAAATACTTTTAGACTATTTGAACAAACCTCAAGTTCAAACCTCTCCCGCCTTCCCTCTCCTAACCCTAGCATTAACTTGTGTGTTTGTACGTCTTGGCATTGTCAGTAGTACTTAGCATTGTTTGGCATATTGTATGTTCTTAGATGTTGGTAATTCGCTCAGAATGGCACATCTGCTCTTATCCCAGCTATTATGCAGGGCAACCTAGGCAATTATTAAAACTCGTTCTATTAGCCGAAACTATGAATGCTCGAAACCTGCTCTATTCTTATCTTATCTCAGCGATATATTGCGGTTCTCCTTTAACAAATGTACTTCTTTGTAAGTGGCTTTGGATAAACGCATCTGCCAAATGCCGGAAATGTAAATGGAAGTGTCTGTGTCTACAACAACTGACATTCACAAAATTGCTGGCGCCGTCTACCAGGGTCGGTGCGACGGAAGACCAATGCGGTTCATGTGTGTGTTGGGAACGCCGTGTGACGTTGCGCCTTCGCGTCTCTCACCTCTCCTGTGAATTGCACACAGTGTCTCTGCGCTGGACGAAGTTGCCGCCGGTGAAAACCGCGGAGCGGGAGCTCGCGCACGAGGTGCCCTACATGCGCTACGGTCACACGGCCGTGCTGCTGGACGACGTCATCTACGTCTGGGGCGGCCGCAACGACACGGAGGGGGCCTGCAATGTAACTCTACGCGTTTGATGTCAGTAAGTAGTACACACGTGCGTCGTCGTCGTGTGTGTGTGTGTGTGTGTGTGTGTGTGTGTGTGTGTGTGTGTGTGTGTGTGTGTGTGTGCTCTCCTGACCACAACACCTGCATTGTGTTGTGGTCGGGTTCTAGAAACGGGAACGGAGGAAGCAGGTGTCTTTGGTTCGACCGCAGGGCCGTTAGAACGTGGAACTGCATTCCGCTTGACACAAAATGCTTTTTACACTCAAAAAAGGACACATCTGGTTCCATGGCAAGAACGCCTCCCCGCTCACGTCACGTGTCTGTGGTCCACAGATGCGCACGGATGGTTCACGCCCAAAATTTCCGGCACGGTTCCGGGGGCGAGGGACGGCCACTCTGCGTGCATCCTGGGGAAGGCCATGTATATATTTGGAGGATACGAGCAGCTGGTCAGTGTCGGCCTTATCTCCCACTCCCACACCCGCCCCCCAAACCTCCAGACTGATATTTAACTGAGTACTCCACTTCTTGTCCTCCTAGGCTGACTGCTTCTCCAATGACATCCACCGGCTGGACACCACCGCCATGATCTGGACTTTGGTCAACGCCAGAGTGAGTCCATAAAAAAACCCCACACCATTGTTCTTGGTATTTACAATGTAGTTATTCAGCAGATCCTTATGTCCAATTACAATATATGTACAGCAAATACAGACTCTGTGTTGTTCACAAGCAGGGGTCGGGCATCCTGCTCTGGCATGCCTACCCGCCGTAGGCCGCGCGGACCTTTGTGCGATGGTCGAGTCACCCGTGAAGGTGGAGTGAGTCTCCTTCCCGGTGCCCTTAGCACACACCGCGAGGACACTGAGGCTCCTAAATATCTGTTCACACGCACAACACAACACAACAACAGTCATGGCGAGGATTTGAAGCGCGTCGTGTCAGGTTCCCCCATCAAAGCCGCGGCGGATGGGGGAGTGCTGGGAAATCCTCTGGCAGGAGCAGACATTACATTACTGCTACAGCGGACGAACGGACGTGGCCGCTGGTCACCCCCACCCCCCGCGTGGCTGGAGGCACGTCGCAGTAGTTCAGCTGTCTGGGAGACGGCCAGGAACGCCCCGCCCCACCCCCCCCCACCCCCCCTATCGCGTATGTACGATCGCATGATGATGATTCAATACAAATAAATAAATGAAAGCATGAGCCATTCGTCGATGACGATGAGCCATTCGTAGTCGTCCCCCATCCCCCCCCCCGCCAGTCCTCGGTTTCTTTCTGATTAAATGTTTTCACCAAGCAGATTACTGTAATCTGGCGTGGCGAAAGATTGGGCTTTTGGTGTGGCCAATGCAAGTCGTATTATTAGCTTGTTTATGTGTGGTCGTGGGTTCAAATGTCCTGTGCAAAACAAAATCTCCCTCCTGTGTTCTTTTTAAAGGGGCCCTATTATACCACCGGGTGTGAGCGCGATTAGCCGTTACAAGCCGTTTCAAAATTGTCATGTGACTAAAATTGCCATTGTGACGAAATTACATCACAAGTGGGAGTGCCCACCTAAATGTATGCTGACGAGATCAGTTTGCCAGTTGGTACGGTTCACTGGGTAGGCTGGTAGTCTGATCTAGCTAGCATACATCTAGGCGGAGGCTCCCACTTGCGACATCACTTGTCATGCAGACAATCTTAGTCACATGACAATTTAGGAAAAAAAACGGGTTGTAATCGCTAATCACGCTCACACCTACTGGTACGGGAACTGCACCGCACTCGAGCGTAGGGCACTACAGAGGGTGGTGCGGACGGCCCAGTACATCGTCGGAGGTGAGCTTCCCTCCCTCCTGGATATATACACCAGGCGGTGCGTGGCCAAGGCCAAACGGATTATTAAAGACAATAACCACCCCAGCCACGAACTGTACACACTCCTACCGTCAGGCAGGCGATACCGCAGTATCAAGTGACGAACAGACTCAGACAGCTTCCACAGTCAGGCCTAGGGATGCACCGATACCACTTTTGTAGTATCGGTGTAAGTACAAGTACTTACATTTGGGTACTTGCCGATACCGAATACCGATACCGAGTACTTAATAAAACCATTACAGTTCTAATGACTTTGAAAACATGTTTTATTTTCAATTTTCATCAGATGTTCCTCACTTTCTGACTGTGAACAAATTAAACAAATATAACGGCACTGCCACACATTTCAATGAAATGTAACCTAAACCATCCAACATACGTCAGTCGGATACTCGGTACCAAGGACGTGTTGTTGTTTAGGACATTGGTGGACATCACAGATATTGCGCCAAGGATGCGCAATGACGCTCCCGTGAGGCGCGGGGCTCAGAGTCAGCGTCTCTGGGGGGGGGGGGGGGTGCTCCGTTAATTCGCCGTTCTGATGGGGGGGGGTGCGCTGTTAATTCGCCGTTCTGATGGGGGGGGGTGCGCTGTTAATTTGCGGTTCTGATGGGGGGGGTGCGCTGTTAATTCGCCGTTCTGATGGGGGGGGGGTGCGCTGTTAATTCGCCGTTCTGATGGGGGGGTGCCGCTGTTAATTCGCGGTTCTGATGGGGGGGTGCGCTGTTTAATTCGCCGTTCTGATGGGGGGGTGCGCTGTTAATTCGCCGTTCTGAAGGGGGGGGGGGGTGCGCTGTTAATTTGCGGTTCTGATGGGGGGGGGGGGGTGCTCCGTTAATTCGCCGTTCTGATGGGGGGGGGGGTGCTCCGTTAATTGGTGGGGACATGTCCCCAGCGTCCCCACTAAATTCTACGCCCATGCTCGGTACCATGCGCAGTTTCTATTAAACATCCATAAACGCCAACTCGGTTGCATCTCTTTATTTCAATATTCCTTGGCTAAGAATATTACAAGGTTAACGTTGCGTTGCCAAAGTGGTATCGGTGCGGTTGTATCGGAGTAGTTTAACGAGTACGAGTACGAGTACATGAGCACAGTATCGGACCGATACCGAATACTGGTATCGGTATCGGTGCATCCCTAGTCAGGCCATCAGGCTGCTGAACAAGTGCTGATCCCTGCCCCTATGCTGACGTTCTGTGAATGTCAGCATATAACAGCATATAACAATGTATATTTTATTACATTGATTTATATGTGTATTGCTCCCCTTGATATTTTTTGTATACTGTATATTTTATTTTATTTTATACAGTTTTTTTTGTTGGTTTTTTAAACTTTTTTAATATAGTTTTTTGCTTTGAATTTCTATTCTATTTCTATTCCTATTTTCTATTCTTTTATAACTGCTGTTGGCTGTCGGGTGTTTTGCACATAAGATTTTCACTTACTGCTTATACTTGTGTAAAATGTGAAGTGACAATAAAATACCTGAAACTTGAAACACCTGCTGGTATAATAGGGCCCCTTTTAAAAAAAACAAACGTGTGTTGACGGATTGATTTAGAAGACGTAATTGCCGAAAATGTCACATGTAGAACAATGCTCATACTTTGTTGTTTGCCCGAAGCAATCAAGTGTTGATGTCTGGATAGCATGAAGTTGACACAGTTGGCATTGTTATGTTTTGTATTACAAAGAATGTTGTATTACTGGAGTCAAATAGGCCTTGCTCCTTGTCATCCAAGGACAATTTGGCAACACATTGTGGCTGGGTTTGAAGGCATGTGAAAAGGACTTTTCCATGGCCACACAGCAGTTGCATTTGCAGTGCCACAGGCTTTCTGGTGTTAAACCAGTTGGTTTTTTTTTCTTGTTGAGTGAGTAAATGTGTTGTTTGGGTAGAGATTCCCAAGAGCCGTCCCTACGCTTGTATCCGGAAAAGTTTATCTTGCGTTGGGTTCTTTTTTTTTAAACCCACGTAATGGTAAAAACATTGGACGCCGTTTCCCTGCTTGGATGGTGCACTTGTATTTCGGCGTGCGATCCACTAGGGGGCACTGTGTACCTACACTTGTGATCCTGTGTTCCCCCTGCAGGGCACGCCGGCGTGCTGGAGAGACTTCCACTCGGCCACCATCATCGGAACAAAGATGTTTGTTTTTGGGGGGCGAGCGGACCGATTTGGCCCCTTCCACTCCAACAACGAGATCTACTGCAACAAGATCAAAGTGTTTGACACGGAGACCAATTGCTGGCTGAGCAGCCCCTCTACACTGCCGTTGCCCGAAGGACGCAGGAGTCATTCAGCATGTGAGAGCCAGACACACACACACACACACACACACACACACACCACACACACACACACACACACACACACACACACACACACACACACACACACACTCATAGACTTCTTGGCGTCTGTTGTGTAACATTGGATTTCGAGTGACTCATTCTTCCTTCTTATTAATAAATGGCTCATACGTATAAGAAGCAACCCCCGTTTCCACGAATCTGTCTGACGTCCTACAAGATCTCTCTAACTTGAGCCCTATACTCACAATGTTCTTCAACACATCCTCTCTTTATCAACCCTCCATGCAACGCCATGCAGTCCAATGTCATAGATCTCATGTCTCTTTCCCTCTTTTCCCTCTTGTCCTTTTTGAAGTTTCCTACAACGGAGAGCTGTACATATTCGGGGGCTACAATGCCCGCCTGGACCGGCACTTCAGCGACCTGTGGAAGTTCAACCCAGGTGACTCACACCACGCCGTTGCACCACGTCAGCTCCACTCCCTGCTCCCGCCGTTTTGAAGTCGCCCCCGCTCCACTGCCACCGCTGCTAATCTTGTCTCCCCTCATGACCATTTAGTGAGATCTGTGCATCACCACCACCACCACCACCATCATCCGCCGGCCCACCCCCGTATCCCCCCTCTCGCCCCCCCGTGCTCTAACTTTGTGCCTGACAGCGTGTCATGACTGTGCAACCGTGTGGAGACTCTGTACAGACAGAGAGGGAGACACCCCAACCACCCAGTCTGCCGGAGACGTCACTGGTGTCAGTGTCGGTGTGGCGGCTTGACCCAGTTTCCTCACCTCCTGCTTCTGGTTGAGTGCCGTGCATACAACCCCCCCCCCCCGCCCCCATCCTCCATTTTATTTTTTTGCATCGCGGTCACTCATGAAATTGGCTGTCTGGCAGCATCCTTCTTTTTTTTTTTGTCCCTTTTTGTTATGCAGACTATGGCATGCAGATATCCTGTGTTGCCAGACTCCGAGAACGGCCCCTGTTAATTCTTGTTGCTAAGATACAAAACAATGTTTGATAGGGCTGAACGGTAAAAGAGATTGAGAGATATTTCAATTGCGACATGATCACTCCAAAACTTGGTGAATCATTTTAGCAGCACTTTTTTTTTTTGTTCACTGAAAGAACTTATCATGATGTGACATTTGTTGGGATTTTACCCTTATAACAAAAATGCAACTCCTGCCATTTGGATATTGCACTCATTACTGGCCATATTGCGATTTTGTATTTCAATGTTATCAGCCCTAATGCACGGTTCTGTGCTTTTAAAGACTGTTTGGTTTAACATACATCCTATTTTTTTTATAGTTGGATTGTGAACAGGTTGTAACCGTAGTCATTGTGACTTGATCCAGTAATCACTTCAGCCAGCTGCTCTGTGCACACTGGGCTGCAGTGCAGTGTGTTGGCCTATTGGTGCCTGGCTGGTTAAAAAGAGTTTTATGGCATTGTCTAGTGTCTCTAGTTGGGCACCCGCTCTTACATTGGCACCTTGTCGGCCACCAAGTTCACCATATTTGATGAAAAGCCGTATTTCTAACGGCTGAAACACACAACGGTTTACCGTCGCTGTCAGCGCATTAAACGATGTCACCACTAGAGGGCGGCAACTCTCTCGCAGTGTTGCCGCCACCCCGTGCTAAAAACACTGACTGGCTTGTTTCCATAGCGATGTAGCGATGCCAGTGAGGCCTTATATGGAGCATGTGGGAGACTTTCACATCATCACCCATACTTCATCTGAAGTAGATGAGGGGGTGCTGTTCATGGATACATTTATTCATCGCGGTTCTGTCATCGAGTCCCCTTGTCCTGCAGAGGTAATTTAGAACGGAGCTTAATGAACTGAGCTGGCTCAATAGCGAATGGCACAACTGTAATGTTAATGTAATGCCTGAAGTTGTGTAGCTACAACATTGGGAGGTTTATTCATTTACCAGGGAGAGTGCACATTAATCAGTTTCCACGTCAATGTAAATGTACCAGAGTTGGCTAATGAGCAAATTTTCAGAAGTCCCTGGTGATCAGTATGAGTACTTGATGCATTTTACAAAATTCAACATTCAAGAAGTTTTATTGTCACCTACACATGCAGGATATGCAGTGAAATGAAAAGTGGCGATGCCCAGCAGAATGTAAAGAAACACAAATAACACAAATTGGACGGATCAGAATATCCACAATATTTACAGTATTTACCGCTACATCCGCTACCATTTCGGTTATTTTACCTCGCCTTACATTTTCCAATCATGTGTTTTTGTCTCTTCTTCCTTGGTGCTGTGCACGGAGTCTGTGTTCTCTCCTTCCTTAACTCGTACATTCTCCGTTTTTGTCTTTGGCACCCCAGAGGGCGCCTCCTGGAAGAAGGTGAAGCCGAGGGGCAAGGGGCCGTGTCCGCGCCGGAGACAGTGCTGCTGCATGGTGGGAGATCGCATCGTCCTCTTCGGAGGAACCAGGTGAGCGAGTCCAGGATTCAAGATTTCTTTACATCTTGCCATATGTATCAAGTACAATGGAATGATTAATCCCCATTCACTCCTGCAGTATTCTTCTAAACAACTAATTAGTAATAGTACCTAGTAAGTATAGTAGTACAGTAGTAGCGGAAGTATCTCAGGAGGTGGGAGCGTTTGTCTGGCAACAGGAAGGTTGCTGGTTCGATCCCCCGGCTCCGCCTAGCTAAGTGTCAAGGTGTCCCTGAGCAAGACGCCACCTAACCCTAACTGCTCCTGACATGTTGGTTGTTACCTTGCATGGTTGGCACCGCCGTCTGTGTATGAATGGGTGAATGTGAGGCAATACTGTAAAGAGCTTTGGATGAAAGGACTATATAAATGCAATCCATTTACCATTTACAGTAAAAGGTTTTCTTCTGAACAGTATTCTTATAAACAGAAATACTAAAACAACTCTGAACAATTAGTAATATAGTACCTAATAAGTATGGTAAAAATAAGTAAAGTAGTAATCAGTAAAGGAGCACAAAAAAGGTGCAAAAAAAATAAACGTTCATGAGCGACCAGCCCCATCGATGTTGTTGTGATGGTGGAAAAGCGTATTCATCGTTTCACCAATGCTTTTGATGTGATTTTTAATTAACAATCACTTTGCTGGGTGGCGGGTGGGGGGGGGTCTGCTGTTATTTTCTCTCCAAAAGAAGAAACCCACATTTTCACTGCGCACACACACACACACACACACACACACACACACACACACACACACACACACATCATGGGAAACGCAGGCCGAACCAGAGCACAGCCCAGTTTTGCCACCGCCATGATTTCCGGGCCATTAAACTCCCTCAGATCTTATCAGGGGGACGACGATGGCCGGCAATGGAGATGACTAGTGTCTCCATAAAGCCCAAAGGAGAGCCGAGGAGCTGCACACGACATCCTGTGTCGTTTTAGTAGCGTCGTACCCAAGTGTCCTTTCACCATCGTGAGCCCCGGGAAGAGACTCCGGGCCACCCGCTAGCAGACGTGCTATCTCCAGCTTTAGGGCTGCAAGACGGTAGCCCTGGAGGCGGGGCGGCGGGGAGCAGAGGGTGGTTGATTGGGGCTCAGATGATATGATATCGGGGCCTGGTGACGGTCCTCCTGATTAGACCAGTAGCCGCTAGCGTAACGAGCTAGTTAGCGGCATCAGCATCGGAGCCCACAGAACGTCCCATGATAACTGGGGGCTACTCTTATCAGGGGGGGGGACGGCGGTGTTATCACCCCCTCCTCCGCCCTTCACCCTCATCACCCCCTGCTGAGCTAACCTGATAGTGCGGATCAGGGAGTCTGTGGATAAGCCCCCCCGCACTATGAGCCCCTATGAGCCCCTATGAGCATGGCTTCCAGCCCCCCGGAAAAAAAGGCCCTTCGAGGACTCTGGCTCTCGCTTGCCGTCTCCTGCTCCGCCGGGCACCAGAGACACGGGAGTGCGGTGGTGGAGCTGTAATACACATGAAGCTCTCTCCTCAGGAGCCCTTCTGCCTCCGTCCACCCCCCACCACCCCTCGCAGTACCATCCATCACACCCGAGTATTACGGGAGAGCATTCATATTTCATATTTTACGTTGACCTTTTATGCATGTGGGTAAGAACGCTCATGCCGGGGCTTTCCATAACCCAAACCCCCACGGGAAGTTCATTTTTCCCATTTTAAAAAAAGAAAAAGATAGAATAGAATAAATATTGCTTTTTAGTTTTCAATCCCTTTCAAAAAGAGTGGAAAAAATGAATACGATAAAATGAATCGGAGACGATTTCTGATGCAGGGAGTGTGTGTGTGTGTGTGTGTGTGTGTGTGTGTGTGTGTGTGTGTGTGTGTGTGTGTGTGTGTGTGTGTGTGTGTGTGTGTGTGTGTGTGTGTGTGTGTGTGTGTGTGTGTGTGTGTGTGTGTGTGTGGGGGCAGGGAGGAGGAGAGAGAGGAGAGACGCGTTTGTTTGCTCATTACCCGCAGATGGCTGGCCTCCGCTGGGCTTCTCTCTGGGATTAGGCCCAGGATTCCCTTTTCCTCGCAGGAGTCCTGATTTCCTGTCCCAAGCTGATTCAGACTCGGCGGGAAAGGGGAGAGAGAGAGACACACAGAGAGAGAGAGAGACAGACAGACAGAGAGAGATAGTCTTGGGCCGGGACAGGAGGGGGGGGGATGGATGGCTGGACGGATGGAGCCGTCTGCACCGAGGAAAACACTATGACTGACACACACACACACACAGTGAATCACTTTGTGGCGGAGCAGGCGATCTATGGACCGACTGCGGTTCCGTCGCCCCAGCAGAACGTACGCAGGCTTTAGTGCCGCCATTGATTTTGGCTTTGTTTGCACTCCAGTCATTGTACTCTCACATTAGTTCGTTATGTTAATTCCCGCCATTTTAGACTCTGAAAGCGAGTGGTCCCGATTGAGGGTTATTTAATGGTGTGGGCTCAAGTAAATGCAGGATTGGAAGCGAAGAGGAGACTATTTCAGCATTAGATTTCTCTCAAGTCTAACGTCTAATCTTTGCAACATTAGTTCCTTCTTTGTGTAAGGGAATGGAGGCGGTGGTCTGCTGTGATTACGAGCTCTAAATGACGTTGAGACTCGGGGGTTTATTAGGCTCACGGTACGGGCAGCGGGGGTCTCTTTAACTGCTGTTGTTTTAACTGAGCCGTTGAGGAAGTGGGGGCTTGTCCAGCCGATCTGGTGGCACGCTGGCGTCCACTGCGGTAAGACTTTGTGTTTCCTGCTCACTGTACGCTTACGGCACACTGTGATCCAGCCCCCCCCTCCTGTATGTAATCACTGGTGGTGGTTGTGGTTGTTGTTGTTGACACAAATAAGCCGCTTACACACAGGAACGGCTGTAGCCATGCCTGTACCCCCCCCCCCCCTCCACGCACTGTTTAGAAATAGCTTTTTAATAAAAGTACGAAAAAATCCACGAATCAAATGTATTTCATGTCGTCCACAGATATAGCTTTGGTCGCCATGGTGATCTATATAAATACATTTATCTAGTTTTTGCGCCCGCAATTCTGTGAGAACGCTCTCTTCCATAGCAGCACAACACACAACGGGTTTATGTGTGTGTTGTGTGGCTTAACAACTTTAGGGGTTGGAAGGTGGGTGGGGCAGGAGGGGGGGGGGGGGGTGGCAGTTTGCAATTAAGAAGTCTTAAAGCCTCATTTGTATCTGTCTCAATGAAATTGACGAACGCTCGCGCGAACCGCCTCGAATGCCTCGGAACGTGTGCTTTTTTGCAACCGCTCCTCGCCGCAGCGAAGGCCGTCGAGGAAATGGTGTTTTCAAATTTATGGGCGCGCCCTTGTTTTTCCTGAGAAGGCCGGCCCTTCAGATTGATCCAGAGCAGAACCCCTCGACCCATCTCTAGTCCCACTTTATGATATTTGTTTTAGCTTGCAGGAATTCGCCGCGCGATAATTTAGTGTCTGACTCGAGAGAAAACAGCCGAAAAAATAAAATCCACTTGGAAAAGTCCTGTCCTCCCTTTGTTGTTTATGTGTCAAACTCGTAGGCCTATTTGTTGAGTGTTGTTTTTATTTGTTCAAGGCGACCGAAAATAAAACATTTTAAGTCTCGTTGGACCCTCATGTCTTAATTTGACCCTTCATTGAGGTTTGAGAGAAGCACTGCTAATGCTAATGTTTACGTTGCACCTCACGCCTTTTTGCCTGCTCCCTTGTAGTTACGTCGTCAAGCTTTATCGTGTGTGTGTGTGTGTGCGCGTGTGTGTGTGCGTGTGTGTGTTTCTTGTGCATCGCAAGAAAGCGACTGGACATTTGTGACAGTCTATTCAGTGCCACTTACACCAGTGTAAACAGCCCTGCTGAGCTGCAGATAGGCGCGAAATTCTGGCCGTTCTCTGATTTATGACCTGGGGGAGGGGGGGGGGGGGGGGGGGGGGGGAAGCGTGCTCTCTTTCTTTCACGGAATCGCAACCGGACACCACCACCACTGCACCCCCAGCACCCCACCCCCAGCACCCCACCCCCAGCGCCTCTGCTACACTCATTTGCAGGGACCCGCTCGCGGCCCCGCGAAGGACGAGCCACGCATGACTCACTCCACCTGCACTGACCTTCACCTGCATGGGTTGAGGAGAAACAGGGCTCTCTCTATCTCTCGTTCTCTGTCTCTCGCTCTCTCTCTCTCTCAGGCGCTCTCTCTCTCTCTCGCTCTCGCTCTCTGTCGCTCGCTCTCGCTGTCGATCTCTCTCGCTGTCGATCTCTCTCGCTGTCGATCTCTCTCGCTGTCGCTCTCTCTCTGTCGATCTGTCTCGCTGTCCATCTCTCTCGCTGTCGATCTCTCTCGCTGTCGATCTGTCTCGATGTCGATCTCTCTCGCTGTCGATCTCTCTCGCTGTCGCTCTCTCTGTCGCTGTTTCTCTGTCTCACTCTCTCTGTCGCTCTGTTTCTGTCTCGCTCTCGCTCTGTCGATGTCTCACTCTCTCTGTCTGTCGCTCTCTCTCGCTCTGTCGCTCTCTCTCAGTCTCTCTCTCTCTGTCGCTGTCTCTCTCATTCTCTGTCTCTCTTTCTCTCTCTTGCCCCCCCCCCCATGCCTTCGTGCACTCTCACATCAAATTAGGACGACTATATTTCAAACATTTGTACCCGTTTGGCATTGACACACACACACACACACACACACACACACACACACACACACACACACACACAGACGTAATGTTGTACTTGCTCTAATGCTCAACTCTGACTCTGTTTCGCATATTCTGTCACTTCCTTATTCATGCCGTTCGCCGTGACGCCAAAAGGTGCCCCTAGGAGACGTATCCTTCCTCCTCTCTCCTTGCCACAGCGCTCCCTGGTGCCGATGAGAGCTACGGGTCTTATCTAGATCCCGCACCTCCGTGGCGCGTGGCGTGGTATTATTGCGCTCCGGCGATGGACTTCAATCCACATTAAGCCAAGCGCACCAGCAAGCCACTTCAAAGACCAGAACTACAATACAGCTTTACACTGATGGGCATGTGTGAAGTGAATAGGTGTTCGTCGGTGGTCTTATCAGTGAATGATGCGAACACCTACGTGGGGGGGGGGGCATTGATTAGTTGTGAATGAACACACACCTCCTGATTCAGTGAATAGACACGTTACAGGTTATGGGGTTCCTAAATGAATCAATAATGCCAGGGCATGATTCAATTGCCTTTTTTCCGGGATATAATTTGTGTTGATGATTGTATAATGGTAGGTACCAGTGCACTGCCAGCATGAACGGAGCTCTCTTTCTGAGGGATGCTGAATGTCGTTTATTCACCGCTATACTGGACTCTTTCTCTTTATCGCTCTCTCTCTCTCTCTCTCTCTCTCTCTCTGTCTCTCTCTCTCTCTCTCTCTCTCTCTCTCTCTCTCTCTCTCTCTCTCTCTCTCTCTGTATGTCTCTCACTCGCCGGCTTCCTTCCGCCCCTTTTTAAATAAACTAAATCATGCAAAGAAGAGACTCATCTGACGGGAGGAGTCCTGTCAGCCTGATGGCAGTGCGGTGCATGTATGTGTAGACATGGCCTGCCAGTCATCAGACTCACATTCTGGCTGTTTGTGGGCTTTATTAGAGACGTGTTTGTGACTGTAGAAATGCCCCCCCCCCCCCCGCCCCCTTGTGTATGAGAGGTGTTCA
Organism: Coryphaenoides rupestris; assembly: GCA_002895965.2. Taxonomy (NCBI): domain Eukaryota; kingdom Metazoa; phylum Chordata; class Actinopteri; order Gadiformes; family Macrouridae; genus Coryphaenoides; species Coryphaenoides rupestris. The sequence continues at coordinate 56,338 of PIJE02001665.1, forward strand.
CCGGGGTAGGTGAGGCCGCAGGTAATGGTAAGCGACGACGGGGGTGGGGCGCGGGGGCTGAGGATGAGGCTTTATTACGAGTGCCCGTTGAGCCGGAGTAGGAAGACCACATAGGGAGGTAATCCTTCTTGTAGCCAAAACAGCCAAACCCCCCCCCCCCACACCTCCCTTGTGTTTTAACCACCCCAACCATCGCAGACATTTAATCAGTGCGAAACCTCACACTTTCCTCACCTTCACAACTCCATTCAAAACAACAGTTAACCGACACTTGGCCATCGAAGCGTCGGTTGGTCTTAGTGGATCACTCGGGGTCACGACGACAAGCGTCCACGCACATCTCGCCCCCGCCCCCTCTCCGCCCTATACGACCATATAGCAGCTTATCAGTGGCTCGTTGGCCCGATGTTATGGTAGTCCAGCTGGCCAAAGCATGGGGGGGGTTATTATCGCTGTTTAGCCTGACGGTTCAAAGGTTACACTAAACACAACACGCCGCGTTGGGCAGCGCCGCGATCGTCAAACCCACGGCACTGTATTTTCTCGCCTTCGACGTGGAATTCACCGCAACTCGTTTGCTGCGGAGCCGTGTCGGCCCGTGGCTCTTCAATGGATCTGGCCGGATCCACGCTGCTCCTCCCCCCCCCCCCCCCTACCCCCCGGATTCCTATTTCTTCTGCCGTGCCCCACACACACACGCATTGTCATTTGCCCTCTGGGGTCAAGGGCTAGGCTGCAGAGGTTTCCTTTTTATAGTGTGTGTGTGTGTGTGTGTGTGTGTGTGTGTGTGTGTGTGTGTGTGTGTGTGTGTGTGTGTGTGTGTGTGTGTGTGTGTGTGTGTGTGTGTGTGTGTGTGTGTGTGTGTGTGTGTGTGTGTGTGTGTGTGTGTCAACAGTCCACACACACACACACTCGCTTATCTGTGTGTGTGGGTTACACACCTGAGATACAACTTGTCAAACAGTAAGAGTTGACCCGGGCAGGATACGGGGGGCATCCCGCACGTGGCGGGGGCGGGGGGGGGCGACGAGACCCCTGGGCCGTGCGGATCTGCTTGTGATTTACCCTTCAAAGACACGCGCCTGATAGTATTTCATCTGCATCTTAACCCCCCTTAACCTACCCACCCGCATGTATACACGAAGGTGTCAGAGGGGTGAGAGGTACACAGGGGCTCAAATAAACAGCCCGTCCGGGTGATGACATGTGGTTGCCAAGGAACCCATGATAACTGACTGACGAGACAAGCGAGCATATTTGCTTTTGCGTTAGCATCCGGAAATAAATCCGGAAGTAACTAAAGGCCGATCTCTAAACTGTGTATTTGAACAGCTGGTCGTACTTCTGATGGAATTTTATCGGAAATATCAATCTGGTTTCCGAAAACAACGCAGCTATGTTCCAGCTGTCCTCAAAGTAACAAGTGACGTAATTGAAAGCGTTCGATGCAGTTGACCGCAGCTTCTGCTCCACCATGTTCAGTTCAGGTGGCAGGGTCCACTTCCTCATGTATTTCTTTGTACGTGATTAAAGGGGGTTCTCCAAGGTTCGACGCTTGGACCTATATTGGGCCCTCCATTCATGTTAACAACCTTTGCGAAAACTTCAACTTTCATGCTGACGATACTATTATTCATTGTTTGTTCGTTGTCTGTTGTACGGGCCTTTGGTCTTCTGCAGTCGGCTTTTGATGTTGTTCGTCTCGCCTGCGGCTCCTAAAGTTTGTATTAAATCCAGAGAAAAATAAACTCCTGCTGTTTTCTAATGCTATTGAGTTACGGCGTCAGCCAAATTTTTCAACTTCCCAAGGAAACTCAATTGAACTAGTCTCAAGGTAGAAGTACTTAGGCATTCTCATTGGTTCCCAATTATGTTTTTAAGTCTCACATCATCAATCTAGACTCTTAAGATCAAGGTCATGTTGGTCTTCTATTTAAGAAATACATTTTGCTTCTCCTGAAGAGCTAGGAAATACTGCCAGCGTCTTGCCTTTGCTAGATTATGGTGACTTGTGATGTATGAATGCTTCTGCCCAATGTATGCGGTCACTGGACACTGTATCATTGTACCATGTGATTTGTCAGTGGTTGGAAACACCATTGTACTTTCTACTATTAATTAGATTATTATATACAAGAAATCTGACACAGGAACAAGTACTGTTATGTTTTCTTGGCACCCAGCAAACGTATGCACTGTATTTTTATGTATCTGCGTTTCCGTCCATGGTCAACAACAACGATGCTCAACGCCAAGTTTTATTTTATTTTAACACTGAGCCACATGTATTGTCTTCTACACTACAATCGGGTAACAGAACGAATGTTTGTTGCTTTTTGGAGGTCTGGCTTTGTGGTGTTGGCATTGCTTGCTGTTCTATGTTCTTTTAAGGACATTGCCGTGGCAAGATAAAATTCATGTAAATGTTTAAAACATCGTTGTGCTGCTTGAATGTAGTTTCGTGATTTGTATGCTCACCGCGCACAATTATAGTTAGTTTCTCGGTGGAACTTTCCTCCCGGTGATTGACCTTGGGCCCCTGTTGAGTCCGTGCAAGAGTCTTAACAGGTCGGAGGAGGGAAATTGCCTTCAAAAGCGTTGAGGCGGTGGTGAATTAGACGGCCACTTTCAGATTTAACTTGATAACCGTGGCCCGTGAAACCTAATGCATGAGTCATCTCATTACTTGAGCTGACAGTAGATTGGTCTGTGGGCTTTCTCTCGCGGTGTGCTCCCGCCGCACGGAGAATGCAGGGGAGATGCAATTTGAGATGCAGATTCCTGCCAGCTACTTCCGACTCCTCGGCCCTAATCTGGAGCCAGGCATCTCTCTCTCTCTCTCTCTCGGGAGAGCCAGTGGTGGTTAATGTCTCGGCCTACGCGGGGCTTAAAGTCTGCTCCACTGCAGGTTTTAATCCATGGCCCAGTCGCTACCCAGGAGGGGGCACAGATAGCTAGGTAAGACACGGTGTGATTACTGATATTACAGCGAGGAATGGAATGCATGTATCTGTTGAAACGAGAGCTACAAATGTGTTCCCCGTTGGGCACGCATCTTGGGAATCTGGGACGGAAACACCAATGTAGCACTCCGATCCTATGGGTCCACATTCCAAAATGCGCAGACATGCGAATAAATGAATAAATAAAGACACAAATTTGGCATTTCAATGTTTGGACCGTGTCATTTAATCTCTACTAAAACGGGTGAATATTAAAAACTATTAAATATTATATGCAATTCTTCCATGTTAAACTCATCAACCCCTCCCAATACTGTGTGCATGGCCATCAATAATTGAATCAATGGGTGGTCTCCAGGCAATTGACCACGGAGTGCTTCAGTAACACAGACACCACTCCTCTTATCATGCCAGCGCACCACGGACAGATGTGCTCGTACTGTGTAAGCGGTGAGCACCGAGGCGGTGTTGGATGCGTGTGTGTGTCTGTCCCTCCCAGATAAGGCGCTCCTCAGGAAGTCATAGTGTGTGATGAGTTCCTGTGGCGGCCGGAGGATGGTGAAGGGCCGTGGGCCCCGACAGGAAGTGGAGACGGGAAGAGGATGCAGATACTCTGAGAACGAGGATGTGACTTAATGAAGCGGCAGAGGGCACCATGCCGTTCATTTCATCTCGTTTTGTTTAGGCTGAACTCTCTTGCCGTTATTGGGAAGGAGTTGAAGGTGAATTAATGGCAACCACTGGGATTCCTTGAGACACCGGGCAGGGGTGTGGATTCAGACCCGGTTTCCGGGCTCTCTGGTGTCCCCTCGTTTAGTTTTAGGGTCGGCTACTGGCTTGGAGGAATGGTGGTGGTGTGTAAAGTGTGCAGACCAGCATCAGGGGAAAGCTGGCCCCTCGGGGTGGGTGGGCGACGGGGAGGGGGATGGGGTTGGGGGGGTTGTCTTTTCTGATTTTTCGACTTTTCTATCAATAAAGTTGACGTAACGTCGACGCGTCGTTGATGACGTCATCACATACACACGCACGCACGCAAAAAACACAGACAGAATGTGCTGTCCAAAAAAAAAAAAAGCACGGGTATCCTCTGCGCAAACAGCCGCTCGAAATCGCTTAAATTTCCCCCCCCCACCGGCCACCGCATTTGCGCCAAGTCCCGCCAAATATCTTAAAGTGTAAAAAAAATTACAAAAAGAAATTACAATATTCCTAAAGTGTGAAATCATGTGGTCGACTAGTCGACGTCTCCCGGTAGGCGTCGACTTGTGGCAGTGACGTCGACGTGTCGATTAGTCGACTTTTCTGTGCAAGCCCTAGGGGGTACGCCCCGTTCATCAAGTGTCGTTTAAAACAGCATCCGGTGTTTTTATAACGGGGGGATGGTATGGGGAGCGATGCAGGGATGGCTTTGGAAGGGGGATCCCCTTCACACGTAATGATATGCTGATCGTGTAACAAAGTGACGCTATTAAAACACCAGGGTGCCAGATAAAGTCGCACCTTGGGTTTTTTTTTTCCTGCAAGGAAAATTGGGCAAGGCTTGCTGCTCATGGAGCTCCTGATCGGTCATGTCTCTTCCCCCTCCACCCTCCTCTGGTCTTCTGGAAGGGAGCGCTCTTGCGTGACACCCAGCTTGCATTCCTGCTGGATTTCACACCCAGGCCAATTCTGGGGCCAATACTGCTGGGTGATCGTCATGAGGAAACCGGCGTCCCCTTCTCCCCTTGTTGATTCTGTTCAAGCATCCCCCCCCCCCATCCACCGTCCCCCTCTGGCCTTCTCTGATCTTCCTTTACACATTGGGGCTTTTGCTAACTCCTGCAGGAGTTTATTTTAGCATTGCTACTGCCGTCTTCTCTTTGACGATGCTAAGTACAATATGTAGTCGTTACACAAGAGGGGAAGTGTTATTTTTGCACTCGTAAAGACTCATATTTTCTTCCTGTTGCCCCGCTTTTTATTGCACTTTTCAGACCAAAAAAAATCACACGTCTTTTGACTTGCATTGAAGACCAGCTCGTATTTTATACAAAAAAAGCATCTGATAAATCCACCCCCATCCCCTAAAATGAAGCTCCAGCAAATGTCAGCGCCGCTGTAAAAAGCGACGGGGGGGTTATGTTTGAGGTTGTGTACTGGGTTTTATGAGCGTGGGCGGCCGTGAAGGGGAAAAATGCGCGGTGATGTAATCGCAACAGGTTGGTCCGTTTCCATTTCTCCCGTCTCCACCTCCGCAAGAGACGGGAATGTGGTGCATTACACGCAGTGCGACACGCGTTGCATCCTCAGAATAGCACCTAACAGCAGTTCAAGGCTTAATGTGCTTATTTAATTAGGTTTCCCCCCCGCCCGCCCGCCCGCCCCTGTGTTCCGTAATAAATAATAAAACTCAGTTGTGTAGCTTTTTGTTGTCTTTACAAAGCACCCGTGTCCTTAGGAAGATATTAAGGGGTCGCGAGGGCGGCCTCCGTTTAAAGGGCGGCCGCGGTGTCCCTGACCCTTGGGGTCGGTAGCTTGTGCACAAAGGCCCCTCTGCGGCGGCCATTCATTATAGCTTCGTCCAGTGTCACTTTGTAGAGAGGCAGGTATTTCTGTGTCACTTTACCCGGTCGTGGCAACTTTTTTTGTGCGAAAGTTTGTTTTTATGAGCAGCGGAAACATTCCTCGTTCTATTGATCACCAAAGAAAAACAAGGATTCACTTGTGTGATCGTTCGGAACTCATGTCTTGCTGGGTTTTATGGATCTCTTATGAATTTAGTTTTAAGTAAAAAAAATGTGGGATTTAACATAAACCTAAATTTTGAATAACACTGTAGTCATTGGACGGTGAATAGAGTGAACTCCAGGGAGGGACCAACAACAGACAACGCATGCAGTTACTAGGCACTAGTATACACGTCTGCAGCTTGTAGGCACTAGTATTCATGTGTGCAGCTCGTATACCTTTCTGCAGCTGGTAGACATGCCTGCAGGTAGTAGACACTAGTACAGTATACATGCATGTAGCTAGCAGCTTGGAGACACTAGTATACATGACTGTGTTGTTGATGTGCATGTGTGGGGGGTGGTGGTGGTGGTGGTGGTGGTGGTGGTGGTGGTGGTGGTGGTGGTGGTGGTGTTGCCTCAGAGAGTGGTAGTAGTAGTAGGGGTCTTGATAAAGGCTCCGGGGTGCATCCACTCCTGGGGTGGGGGGTGGGGGGGTTGGTTGGGTGCAGAAGAGGGCGAGGGTGGGGGGTGGGGGGGTGTGTGTAATGACTTCCCCAGCTGGCCACCCCCCGCCCCCCCACCCCACGGGACCACCGAGCTCGTGCTCTGCGCCTCTCCTGGCCGCTTTAAGGCACCGCGGTGTTTGTTTAGAGGCGAGATTAGCCACGTAAAGCCCTTACAACATCCTGGACACGCAGCCAGCGGCACACAGACACGGAGTGGACCCCTTGGCACGGAGGCGGGTACGGAGCACCACAGACCGGGGCAGAGATGGGTTCGGTAAAGACCCATCTCTTTGGTAAAAACAAGGACATTGCGGAGGGGCGGGGGATGACTCACATTTATGCAAAGGGGGCACTTCAAAATGAAATGTCTGCTCGAAATTGCTTCAAGTGCTTTTGCCTTTTGTTCTGTTCCTTTTTTATTGTATTTTTTTTTTGTACACATCAAATGCTTGCCTGTCGGTGCCTCAAACCAGGCACAGACAGGTAACGAGTTCATTTTTAGTGTTCTTCTCGCGGCCAGACACATTAGAGACTGTTAGAAATGGTACATTTGGAAGTAAGTAGAATAAGACCTTAAAAAAAACCCCAATGGTGGACAAAGCAACAGAAATAAAACCCATACAATAAGACAAATACACGCTGGTGGGTAGTGGTGGTGGGAGTAGAGCGGGACAGTTAAAATGATGAAGAACTCAACGTAAGGGAACACACTGCCAGCACTTCATGTTCTGCAGGGAAAATGTAAATGCAAGTACGCATATCGCTTAAAGAAATATGTACATGTCTTGGTCTTTGCCCCCTCCCAGCAGTCCTACTCTTGTCGCTCTGAGCGGAGCCCATCATTAGATACCTCATCCGGGTCAGCGTTCCCGTAGTCCCAGCCATGCCGGGGCCTCAGGACTCTCCCATTTAGGGGAACAAATTGCACCGGCCCAGTGTTATTCCTAAGGGACCCCCCCCCGCGTCCAGCTGGCTAAGTAATTCCGCAATGATTCCTCCGTGGGGCCCTTCGACGCTCGCACTTAACGCTTGTTGCTTGAGAGCAACAATTGCGATTGAAACGGCCCCTCTGGGTGGGGGGGGGGGGGGGGGGGGGGGGGTGGGTGGGTGGGAGGTGGGGTGGGTCAGAGAGCTGTCACTCCATGGAGGTAAACACAAGAGATGTGGCGGCAACAACAACAAAAAAAAGAAGAAGCGAGAAATTGCATTTGCTCCCGGAGGCCAAACGCCGCGGCAGGAAATCCCACGTTGACCTCTACCTCCAACTTCCTGTCCTGTCCGGTCCGGTCCTTGTCACTTCCTGGGGCATTGAGCGAGACAGAGACTCTATGGCGGCTCGAAGTGGCCGGGGCTAAACTTTACCGAGACGTTACATCACCAAGTCTCTGGCTCTTGTCGCCCTCCTCCACCGATGCTGCAGCCTGCCTGCCGTGATATCGCACTCATATCGCAAAAAAAAACCTTCACTCCCGTCCCCACCCCTCCCCCCCCCCCCCCCCCGCCCGCCCGCCTCCACCCAGTTCACATCCCCACCCGCTCTTTGCCATGCGGCTCCACATAGCTTTACATTAGAGCCCAGACACCGGAACGACATCAGCCCTCGGGGCCACGGTGAAGCACCGCTCGCCGCTATCCAGGAGCGGGAGGAGAATTGAACCCCTGTTCCGATGAAGATATAATGAATTGCATCGCATCGCGGTCGTGGGGGCATAACACACCGCCACCCAGAGGGGCCGTTTCAATCGCAATTGTTGCTCTCAAGCAACAAGCGTTAAGTGCGAGCGTCGAAGGGCCCCACGGAGGAATCATTGCGGAATTACTTAGCCAGCTGGACGCGGGGGGGGGTCCCTTAGGAATAACACTGGGCCGGTGCAATTTGTTCCCCTAAATGGGAGAGTCCTGAGGCCCCGGCATGGCTGGGACTACGGGAACGCTGACCCGGATGAGGTATCTAATGATGGGCTCCGCTCAGAGCGACAAGAGTAGGACTGCTGGGAGGGGGCAAAGACCAAGACATGTACATATTTCTTTAAGCGATATGCGTACTTGCATTTACATTTTCCCTGCAGAACATGAAGTGCTGGCAGTGTGTTCCCTTACGTTGAGTTCTTCATCATTTTAACTGTCCCGCTCTACTCCCACCACCACTACCCACCAGCGTGTATTTGTCTTATTGTATGGGTTTTATTTCTATTGCTTTGTCCACCATTGGGTTTTTTTTTAAAGGTCTTATTCTACTTACTTCCAAATGTACCATTTCTAACAGTCTCTAATGTGTCTGGCTGCAAGAAGAACACTAAAAATGAACTCGTTACCTGTCTGTGCCCGGTTTGAGGCACCGACAGGCAAGCATTTGATGTGTACAAAAAAAAAAATACAATAAAAAAGGAACAGAACAAAAGACAAAAGCACTTGAAGCAATTTCGAGCAGACATTTCATTTTGAAGTGCCCCCTTTGCATAAATGTGAGTCATCCCCCGCCCCTCCGCAATGTCCTTGTTTTTACCAAAGAGATGGGTTTTTACCGAACCCATCCCTGCCCGGTCTGTGGTGCTCCGTACCCGCCTCCGTGCCAAGGGGTCCACTCCGTGTCTGTGTGCCGCTGGCTGCGTGTCCAGGATGTTGTAAGGGCTTTACGTGGCTAATCTCGCCTCTAAACAAACACCGCGGTGCCTTAAAGCGGCCAGGAGAGGCGCAGAGCACGAGCTCGGTGGTCCCGTGGGGGGGTGACCAGCTGGGGAAGTCATTACACAGCTCCCCCACCCTCGCCCTCTTCTGCACCCAACCAACCCCCACCACCCCACCCCAGGAGTGGATGCACCCCGGCTTACATCGGGAGCCTTTATCAGAACCCCTACTACTACTACCACCCTCTGAGGCAACACCACCACCACCACCACCACCACCCACACATGCACATCAACAACACAGTCATATAAACTAGTGTCTCCAAGCTGCTAGCTACATGCATGTATACTGTAGTAGTGTCTACTACCTGCAGGCATGTCTACCATCTGCAGAAAGGTATGCGAGCCGCACACATGAATACTAGTGCCTACAAGCTGCAGACATGTATACTAGTATCTACTAGGTGCAGACATGTATACTAGTATCTATAGGTGCAGACATGTATACTAGTGCCTAGTAACTGCATGCGTTGTCTGTTGTTGGTCCCTCCCTGGAGTTCACTCTATTCACCTTCCAATGACTACAATGTTATCTAAAATTTTGGTTTTTGTTAAATCCCAAAAATGTTTTACTTAAAACTAAAGAGATCCATAAAACCCAGCAAGACATGAGTTCTGAACGATCACACAAGTGAATCCTTGTTTTTCTTTGGTGATCAATAGAACAAGGAATGTTTCTGCTGCTCATAAAAACAAACTTTCGCACAAAAAAAGTTGCCACGACCGGGGTAAAGTGACACTGAAATACCTGCCTCTCTACAAAGTGACATTGGACGAAAGCTATAATGAATGGCCGCCGCAGAGGGGCCTTTGTGCACAAGCTACCGACCCCAAGGGTCAGGGACACCGCGGCCGCCCTTTAAACGGAGGCCGCCCTCGCGACCCCTTAATATCTTCCTAAGGACACGGGTGCTTTGTAAAGACAACAAAAAGCTACACAACTGAGTTTATTATTATTACGGAACACAGGGGCGGGCGGGCGGGCGGGCCGGGCGGCGGGGGAAACCTAATTAAATAAGCACATTAAGCCTTGAACTGCTGTTAGGTGCTATTCTGAGGACGCAACGCGTGTCGCACTGCGTGTAATGCACCACATTCCCGTCTCTTGCGGAGGTGGAGACGGACCAACCTGTTGCGATTACATCACCGCGCATTTTTCCCCTTCACGGCCGCCCACGCTCATAAAACCCAGTACACAACCTCAAACATAACCCCCCCGTCGCTTTTTACAGCGGCGCTGACATTTGCTGGAGCTTCATTTTAGGGGATGGGGGTGGATTTATCAGATGCTTTTTTTGTATAAAATACGAGCTGGTCTTCAATGCAAGTCAAAAGACGTGTGATTTTTTTTGGTCTGAAAAGTGCAATAAAAAGCGGGGCAACAGGAAGAAAATATGAGTCTTTACGAGTGCAAAAATAACACTTCCCCTCTTGTGTAACGACTACATATTGTACTTAGCATCGTCAAAGAGAAGACGGCAGTAGCAATGCTAAAATAAACTCCTGCAGGAGTTAGCAAAAGCCCCAATGTGTAAAGGAAGATCAGAGAAGGCCAGAGGGGGACGGTGGGGGGGGGGGGATGCTTGAACAGAATCAACAAGGGGAGAAGGGGACGCCGGTTTCCTCATGACGATCACCCAGCAGTATTGGCCCCAGAATTGGCCTGGGTGTGAAATCCAGCAGGAATGCAAGCTGGGTGTCACGCAAGAGCGCTCCCTTCCAGAAGACCAGAGGAGGGTGGAGGGGGGAGAAACATTGACCGATCAGGAGCTCCATGAGCAGCAAGCCTTGCCCAATTTTCCTTGCAGGAAAAAAAAAACCCAAGGTGCGACTTTATCTGGCACCCTGGTGTTTTAATAGCGTCACTTTGTTACACGATCAGCATATCATTACGTGTGAAGGGGATCCCCCTTCCAAAGCCATCCCTGCATCGCTCCCCATACCATCCCCCCGTTATAAAAACACCGGATGCTGTTTTAAACGACACTTGATGAACGGGGCGTACCCCCTAGGGCTTGCACAGAAAAGTCGACTAATCGACACGTCGACGTCACTGCCACAAGTCGACGCCTACCGGGAGACGTCGACTAGTCGACCACATGATTTCACACTTTAGGAATATTGTAATTTCTTTTTGTAATTTTTTTTACACTTTAAGATATTTGGCGGGACTTGGCGCAAATGCGGTGGCCGGTGGGGGGGAAATTAAGCGATTTCGAGCGGCTGTTTGCGCAGAGGATACCCGTGCTTTTTTTTTTTTGGACAGCACATTCTGTCTGTGTTTTTTGCGTGCGTGCGTGTGTATGTGATGACGTCATCAACGACGCGTCGACGTTACGTCAACTTTATTGATAGAAAAGTCGAAAAATCTGAAAAGACAACCCCCCCAACCCCATTCCCCCTCCCCGTCGCCACCCACCCCGAGGGCCAGCTTTCCCCTGATGCTGGTCTGCACACTTTACACACCACCACCATCCTCCAAGCCACGGGTCCCCGAAGTAAAGTGCCGACCCTAAAACTAAACGAGGGGACACCAGAGAGCCCGGAAACCGGGTCTGAATCCACACCCCTGCCTGGTGTCTCAAGGAATCCCAGTGGTTGCCATTAATTCACCTTCAACTACCTCCCAATAACGGCAAGAGAGTTCAGCCTAAACAAAACGAGATGAAATGAACGGCATGGTGCCCTCTGCCGCTTCATTAAGTCACATCCTCGTTCTCAGAGTATCTGCATCCTCTTCCCGTCTCCACTTCCTGTCGGGGCCCACGGCCCTTCACCATCCTCCGGCCGCCACAGGAACTCATCACACACTATGACTTCCTGAGGAGTGCCTTATCTGGGAGGGACAGACACACACGCATCCAACACCGCCTCGGTGCTCACCGCTTACACAGTACGAGCACATCTGTCCGTGGTGCGCTGGCATGATAAGAGAAGTGGTGTCTGTGTTACTGAAGCACTCCGTGGTCAATTGCCTGGAGACCACCCATTGATTCAATTATTGATGGCCATGCACACAGTATTGGGAGGGGTTGATGAGTTTAACATGGAAGAATTGCATATAATATTTAATAGTTTTTAATATTCACCCGTTTTAGTAGAGATTAAATGACACGGTCCAAACATTGAAATGCCAAATTTATGTCTTTATTTATTCATTTATTCGCATTTTGGAATGTGGACCCATAGGATCGGAGTGCTACATCGGAGTGTTTACGTCCCAGATTCCCAAGATGCGTGCCCAACAGGGAACACATTTGTAGCTCTCGTTTCAACAGATACATGCATTCCATTCCTCGCTGTAATATCAGTAATCACACCGTGTCTTACCTAGCTATCTGTGCCCCCTCCTGGGTAGCGACTGGGCCATGGATTAAAACCTGCAGTGGAGCAGACTTTAAGCCCCGCGTAGGCCGAGACATTAACCACCACTGGCTCTCCCGAGAGAGAGAGAGAGAGAGAGAGAGATGCCTGGCTCCAGATTAGGGCCGAGGAGTCGGAAGTAGCTGGCAGGAATCTGCATCTCAAATTGCATCTCCCCTGCATTCTCCGTGCGGCGGGAGCACACCGCGAGAGAAAGCCCACAGACCAATCTACTGTCAGCTCAAGTAATGAGATGACTCATGCATTAGGTTTCACGGGCCACGGTTATCAAGTTAAATCTGAAAGTGGCCGTCTAATTCACCACCGCCTCAACGCTTTTGAAGGCAATTTCCCTCCTCCGACCTGTTAAGACTCTTGCACGGACTCAACAGGGGCCCAAGGTCAATCACTGGGAGGAAAGTTCCACCGAGAAACTAACTATAATTGTGCGCGGTGAGCATACAAATCACGAAACTACATTCAAGCAGCACAACGAACATTTACATGAATTTTATCTTGCCACGGCAATGTCCTTAAAAGAACATAGAAGTAATTTCAACAACAGCAAGCAATGCCAACACCACAAAGCCGGACCTCCAAAGAGCAACAAACATTCGTTCTGACAATACATGTGGCTCAGTGTTAAAATAAAATAAAACTTGGCGTTGAGCATCATTGTTGTTGACCATGGACGGAAACGCAGATACATAAAAATACAGTGCATACGGTTGCTGGGTGCCAAGAAAACATAACAGTACTTGTTCCTGTGTCAGATTTCTTGTATATAATAATCTAATTAATAGTAGAAAATACAATGGTGTTTCCAACCACTGACAAATCACATGGTACAATGATACAGTGTCCAGTGACCGCATACATTGGGCAGAAGCATTCATACATCACAAGTCACCATAATCTAGCAAAGGCAAGACGCTGGCAGTATTTCCTAGCTCTTCAGGAGAAGCAAAATGTATTTCTTAAATAGAAGACCAACATGACCTTGATCTTAAGAGTCTAGATTGATGATGTGAGACTTAAAAACATAATTGGGAACCAATGCTGCAGCCTGCCTGCCGTGATATCGCACTCATATCGCAAAAAAAAACCTTCACTCCCGTCCCCACCCCTCCCCCCCCCCCGCCCGCCCGCCCGCCTCCACCCAGCTCACATCCCCACCCGCTCTTTGCCATGCGGCTCCACATAGCTTTACATTAGAGCCCAGACACCGGAACGACATCAGCCCTCGGGGCCACGGTGAAGCACCGCTCGCCGCTATCCAGGAGCGGGAGGAGAATTGAACCCCTGTTCCGATGAAGATATAATGAATTGCATCGCATCGCGGTCGTGGGGGCATAACACACCACCACCCAGAGGGGCCGTTTCAATAGCAATTGTTGCTCTAAGCAACAAACTCTCTTTTTGTTTTCAGCCCCTGTCCAGAGCAAGGGATGGGTGATGAATTTAACCTCATGGATCACTCGGACCTGTACATCCTAGACTTCAGTGAGTATGGCTCTCCTTCATGCCCACCCCTCCCCCAAAACCCCTTTCAGTCCCTTTCAGATAGCTTTAAAAAAAAATCTTTATTTTATGTCGTCATTCACTTTTAATGCAGTGATTTCACTTTCATGCATCTTCTTTGTTTTCGTTATTAGACCAAATATGTGTATATTTTATATATGTATTTTATATTTACCTTGCCAAAATGTAGACTTTTAAATGAAAATCCCTTCTCCTTTTCAGTCAAGTATTGAATCTAATCTATTGAATCTACTCCTGCTAGTTTAGGTCTAACTTTAGACCGAGGCTTAAGGTTCCTATACCAAATTCTTCTGTTGTTGGCCGTGGTGTTTTTTTTCTGATGGTGTGTGTGTGTGGCGTTTAACAATTTGAGGTCGACGAGTTTATTATTTCTTTTTTCCCTCTTCTTTCACCGTGTGTGAGAAACCATATCCGTATATCACCAACCACCACCTTGCTCTGCGGGCTAAAAATACACGCTTGATAACTGAAATATATATCAGCCGTAATTAGTGTTCCGTGGCCACCATTACTTATTATGTCATAGCCGCGGCTACCGGTCTCCAGATTGCGGCGGCGGCGGTGGTGGTGGTGGTGGTGGTGGTGCCACCGCTGTCTCATCCCGGTCGAGTGGGCCTGGCCTTGGCCCCTGTTTCCTCCTCCTCCTCCTCCTCTTCCTCACCCCCCTGCTCCCCCCTCACAACGCTCCAAATACAGCCGTATCCTGTCGGGGTCGTGTCCGCCGTGACGGGGGTCCGCTCAGTGCCCCTTCCAACGCCGGTGAGAGTGAAGAAAATACAGCAAAAGTGAGAGTGGGAAAACTGCCAGTGCCCCGTTCACCCGCCTGCCCACGCGGAGCCCATAGCGGCGCGGCGGATGCGTTCCCGCCATTCTCCACCACCGGGGGCCCCCTCGCTCTGGTGTGATCCCGCCATATGGCTGGGATGTGATATGAAATATGAAATATGACGGTGGTGAGCGCTGCGACCGACACACGCACGCACGAGTTCAAGCGAAGAGGCGTTATTATGATTATTATTCAAGATATTTATGGAAAAGTCTGTGATTCTCAACTGCCAACTTACGCGCGTGTGTGTGTGGTGTGTGTGTTTGTGCGCGCATATGTTCCTCTGCATATCGTTCATCTCCAACATAAACGCCGCGCTGTTTCTATCAGCCCGACGACCTCAGAACTTTTAATGAGCTGTCTCCTTCAGGTTAACAGCCAGCCTGACCCGACTCCAACCACCTCCTCCAGTATTTTTAGATCCTCTGTGATTTAATATCCTTTTATCTTATTCTTTGTGCCCCTCCTCCTCCTCCCTCTTCCTCCTTCTCCTCCTTCCAGGCCCTAATCTGAAGACCTTATGCAAGATGGCGGTGATCCAGTACGGCCTGGAGCAGACGGGGCTCCCGCACGACATCAGGTCAGACTTCCTCCCTCCCCCATCCACGCCCTTACATTTCAATTCGCCCTAAATCCTTTTTTTCCTCCATTCTTTCGCCTTTTTTGCATCATTGCAAGATTCGTTTCTTTCTTTTCTTTCATTCCTTTCTTTCCTTTAAAGAGATAGCAGGCGGCCGGTATGCGTTTCTCTGTGTTTGTGGTGGACTTCTTCCAGTACAACGGGTCAAAGTCATTGCCGCTCAATTATAGCAAAATTAAACTTTGAGAAACAAGGGTCTTATTGCCGGCCTGCTTGTGAGCCTGCGGCTGTTGACTGGTTGACTGGTTTTTATCCCTCGGCTGCGATTACATGTTATTAAATTTCCCAGTGCGTTGAATCCCTTTTCATGTTCTTGTGGTTTACACTTCAGGTTTACAATCACTCTCATTTATTTATTCATCATTATCATTATTATGAAATCCAAAAGTGATATCGTAAAGTGGCTATGGTAATGTGTGGTGTGTGTGTGTGTGTGTGTGTGTGGTTGGTGTATGCCTCACATGGCCCACGTTAGTCTGGGCCTTGGCTGAGGCTGCACACAGGTTAAACCAGCCATCACCACACACACACCCAACAGGTACAATGAATGAACATAGGTTTCCCATTCCAAGACAACGGCAAGAAATGGTAAATGGATTGCATTTATATAGCGCTTTACAGTATTGCCTCACATTCACCCATTCATACACCGACGGTGGTGCCAACCATGCAAGGTAACAACCAACACGTCAGGAGCAGTTAGGGTTAGGTGGTGTCTTGCTCAGGGACACCTCGACACTTGGCTAGGAAGGCAGAGCCCGGGGATCGAACCAGCAAACCTTCCTGCTGCCTGCTGACAACCAATCTTACCTCCTGAGCTACTGCCGCCCCAGGAAGTAGCTTTTTAGAATAAACCTCACCAAGTTTGCCGCAGCAGCCTTCACAAACTGCTCCTCCAACAGCTCTCTGTGTGTGTGTGTGTGTGTGTGTGTGTGTGTGTGTGTGTGTGTGTGTGTGTGTGTGTGTGTGTGTGTGTGTGTGTGTGTGTGTGTGTGTGTGTGTGTGTGTGCGCACGCACATGCGGGGGGGGGGTTGTCGCGTGACGCCCCCCTAGGGCAACTCGATCCGACTTTCTCCTGTCGTCCTCCTCCTCCTCCCTGCCACTGCCACCTTGCACACACTCCTCTCAGAGCTGGCAGTTGTGTTTCTAACCCCAAGAAGCTTTTAGATGGGGGTCACCGGGGGTCTCGTTGACTCCCTTTGCCCCTCGTTGCCCCGCGCACACACACACACACACACACACTCGGGACAACGTACACAGCCGATGGAAAGAGAGAAAGGGGGTGGTGGGGTTGGAGTGAGTGTGAAACCAGAGCCAGTGATAACAGCATGAGGCTCGACCTCCGACCCCCGTCGTCAGGTCAGCACTAGAGCTACTCGTCGGGCCGCGCTCCCCGCTTCTTAAATTACCGGCACGGACCCCTCAGACGGCCCAGCCTGCTCGCTCACCGTCATTGGCTGACACACCACACACACACACACACACACACACACACACACACACACACACACACACACGTGCACATACACCGCAACACAAAGGTTGAGTGGGAGAGAAAATGTCTTCGCTTTTGTTTCATTAGCATCTGGGGGGTGGGGGGGGTAAAAAAATGAATAAGGTTGCTTCTTGGACATTTCCTGAAGAGACAAATTTAATTTAATGGATTTCATTAAGACATCGGTTAACTATTTCCAAAGGTTAGGCGATTAACATTCATTTGCGTTCATTTAATTTGATAAATCCAGCGACCCACCTCCCTCTCTCCGTCTCGATCATTTTCCCGATCCCCGCAGATGACATTCCATGCTGCCTCTAGAAATGGACCACGTCCTCACTACTTGGCGACCCGTGTCCAGCCTGGCATTTCTAAACATTGTGTGGAAGACGTCTCCAAAGCACTGAATATTTGCAACGTCTTATCACCTTATCACCTTTTTACGAGAACGAGAACGGACTACTTTGGATTTTCCTTGGGATTAATAAGGTTTTATCTTATCCCTCGATGTTCGACGATGAATGAATGAGCGAATTAATTAATGGGGATATAATAATTAGCGGGAGATCGGAGCGTTAAGTACGACGTGGTCTGTAACGTGCGCTCCCATCTATTCAAAGGATAAATGTCATGGCCACTCGTCCCAGCATGAGCCCAGTGAGTTGAGGAGCGGCGGTCCTCGTATAATCATCACGCCCGCCGTGGTTAATATTGAAATGACATGCGTGGCGCGCTGGGGGGCTCTCAAGAGGTGTAGCGCTCTGTGTGTTCCCCTCATGAACAAAGACTGACTCTCTCTCTCTCTCTCTCTCTCTCTCTCTCTCTCTCTCCTGCAGATGGGAGCTGGCTGCCATGACAACCAACAGCAACATCAGCAGGCCAATCTTCTCGTCTCATGGCTGACGGCAGCCCAGCCCAGCCCAGCGTTGGCCAGACGGACCCCTAGACTGCCTTCTCTCTCCTATCAAGACCCTCTTTCTCCCCCCCCCCCCGGGGATATCTGTACAATCAACTGGGCTCCAACAGATGATTTCTGTTGTTCTTTTTGTTTTCGTTTCTGTTCTTGTTCTTATTATTATTATTCTCAAACTTTGGTTCGAGAATAATAGGTTATTTTCCACATTGGATTTTCCTATCTTCAAGTTACAGCTGAACTCTGCTCTCCAATTCTCGTTTTCTCTGTCTCTCTCTCTCTCTCTCTCTCTCTCTCTCTCTCTCTCTCTCTATATATATATACAAAAAATGCCTCAAGGATAAAAAGAGGGAGAATTCTTGTTTTAGAAGTATTATAAACAGATTTTTATTATAAAAAGATTTTTAAAAGAGAACCTTGTGGAGACCACGCCCCCCCCCCCCCCACCCGCCAGCCCCTGCCTAGTCTCTGGTAGAGATCCAATCAAGCCGATGATAATCATGGACTTCTCCAACCAAGCACATGAAGAAGAATAAGAAGAAAATCCTCCCCCAAAGGTCTCCAGTACTCTCATGTCATCCCTCGTCTCTGCAGAGGGGGGGGGGGGGCAGTTGCGTTCAAAATGTCACCACTAACTCTTTTTGTAGGTTTATTTCGGGGTTTTTGAGAACGACGCATCCTGAAGCATCCTGAACTGACTATGAACGGGAGGGCCAAGGAGTCTACCTTTCCCAGCTCGCGAGCTTGCGTCGCTCCCTTGGAATAAAAAAAACACCTTCGCGGCATCGTGTCGTCGTGTCTAACCCGCGGTCCGCTGCCGATTCCTGCGGAATATGAAACTCACTAACCGCCTGACAAATTAGCTGTTGTGATTGGAGAAAAAAAGAAAAGCATAAAAAATGGATACTAAATCGCACCGTGTGGGAACGCCGCCATATCCGTCACGGTTGAGCCGAGGACGAGGAGTTTCTTCTTCATTTTACTTGTTCCGTCAAAGTGGGAAACTGAAACTGCCAGGCCTGTGCGTCGCGAGGGTCTATACGCCCACACACACACACATAACACACACACACACACACACACACACACACACCTCCCGCCGCCGCCGCCGATGGTTTGCTTTTTAACACAATCAAACTCATCTACCTCCCTGCGTCAGACGGAAGCTCGAGCGTATGTCAAACAGAACCCCCCCGCCCGCCCTCATCCCCTCCCCAGCCTTTCATCAAGTGTTCCAGCGTTGTATTTGAGGCCATTCAGCGATGTTCTCGCCCAAGTCTTTTAGTGCCTCACTCCCAGGCGATGCCAGTTTAAACGGTCCGATGGGCTCTGGCCCCTCCCCCCCCTTCTTCCAACAACTCAGTCTCTTGTGCCAAATCAGAGACCGAGCAAGAGAGACCTTGTGAGAGAGAGAGAGAGAGAGAGCGACGGAGAGAGGTGGAGTGGGTGGTTCTCAAGGTGCAACTGTATTCAGTCAGAGTATGTACACACACACACACACACACACACACACACACACACACACACACACACACACACACACACACACACACACACACACATGTACGTGTGTTACTAACTGCACATGCTGAATCCAAGCCATGCCTAGACCAGGGACGTCAGCTTGTGTTGTCTTTGCGTCCTCGTGTGTGTGTGTGTGTGTGTGTGTCTGATTGATTGATTGTGTGATCGTGTGATCCACCTTCTCCAGTTTTTGCCTGTTTGTTTTTCCACATACAGCTAATCATCCTGCATAATGTAATATCCCCAACACCCCCCCTCCACACACACACACACACACACACACACACACACGCACACACATAGACAATCCTAGTTAGTCCAACCGCACCCCCTCAGTGTGATTCAAACCACAACCACCATGTTCAGCTTTTTTAATGTAAGCCTGGTGGAGTGTTTGTCGGCGACGCTTACAGGCTTGTTATCAGGTGTCCTACTAGCAAAGCATTCAGGTTCGTTGTCAATGTTATTTGAGCCATTGAAAAATCTTTTTTTTTTTGTCTCGCCTGTTATTTAATTCCTGTTATTTTTGGTTTATTTGTTACAAACACTACAATGCATCACAATGTATGAAGTCCAGCTGGTTTTAAATGTATTTTAACTAACAATGCAGTTTAATTGTAACCTCAGCCTGGATTGGTTCGACCCCTTGCAAAGGAAGGAGGATTAAAGATGATGGGATTCTACTTTGGTTTTTGATCAGAGCTTCGAGATTCTGGACTGGTTTCTCAAGCGGTGACGGACAATTGTTGAACTTTCTTTTATTATGTTGTTTTACATACCAGCAGTGCCCGACGTGACGCCAGTGTGTGTGTGTTTGTGTGTGTGTGTCTCGCTCGATAGTTTATACTGCATATAAACTCGGACATGGGGACTGTGTAAGAACAGCGACGACAATGAACCCTTCGGACACCTATCGGTACCGCTCGTGGTACAAATCTGAATCTAGCCGGTGGCGTGATCCCAAGCGGCCATCGGCAAAATGTATTCTGTTATTTTTTTGTTGTTGTTGTTTTTTTGTTGCTGAAAAGCCTTTTTTGGTTTCTGACTTGTATCAAGGTACAGTGGATTTCTATTGTACCACTCGGTGCAGAAGGGATGAATGCGTGTAAGGGCTGTGGTTGCTGGCTACAGGCAAAGACCTATCAGGAATATGTAGTAATAATAATAATAATCATAATAATGGGGCCTTACCTGTAAGTAGGCAGTGTTGACACCAATTATGATGGGTTTTTTTTTTATGATGAAATGATCTTGGTCGGTCATTGAGATCTGGAATCCACTTGGGGTGGGTGGTCCGGAGATGTGAGGTCAGTGCGGCCCTCACTTGACATTAATTTCCACCGATCGGCAATGTCCTCTGAGTGAACGGACGTAAGCGGAGCAGTGGCCGGGCGCAGGGGTGACGCTTTTTCCAACAACAACCCACGTGGGACCACTCGTGCCTGGCCAGTTGGGACCGGGGCTGGCGAGCCTACAGGGGCCCGCCGCCGTCGCCGAATATTTAATGAAATATTGGGAAATATGTTTGTTTGCTTGCCAAGAGAGTGTCCTGTTGTTTATCAAGATGGATGGCGTGCTAAGGTGTGCTCACCAATACAAGGACCGTCCCCCTTAAGCTAACTTAACACTGCTGGTTTGGGGGGGGGGGGGGGGGGGGGGGTGGTGTGGGGTGTTGGGTCATTTCTTGGCCCTGTACTGTTTTAGGGGGAATCCAGCCCAACAACAGGACAGTTTTAAGAGTCGCACTAAAATGTAACAGCAAAGTATTGAAAATATTGGCAATCAGGTTCACCCGTTGCAGTCCTGTCATGCTTTGTTTTTACACTAACGAAGGAAATCTGCCAAGGTTATACCCTGTGCAATATGCTGTATAGTAATATAAATAATAAAGTTGGAAGTCTTTCATTTGCTTTTCTGCTTTTTTTTTCATTGTGTGGAATGCATCTGATATTATTCAACGATGACCTCGCCGCCTCCGTCGTATTCACAATTCGCGATTGAGACCACTCGGCCTTTTTTGCATGCAATGTGCATCACCACTTTCGCACTACAGCCAAATGGGAAACAACAAACTTGACCTCGACGTTGTGCAGATAAGGTTCAAAGTATCTCCGAATGTCTGAAGGTGGCGTGAGGACAACGCCATTACGGACGACCGCCATGTGTTTGTCTCAAGCCGAGTATTTGTCTCACAGTCAGTCACACGCGTTTATATTCTTTTTCCATTCAGTCTGGTTGGTTGTGTGGCGGTTTCATGGTTATTTTGATCCTGGGGGACCATCAAGGTGAAGGCACTCTCAGTGGACCCAGCATCAGCCTCTCTGAACTGGCCTTGAATCCGCCCCCCCACCACCCCTCTTAGCCAGCCAGCCAGCCAGCCAGCCTGTCTGTCTGGTGACCCTCTCAACCACTCAAGTGGGTAAACTTCACCACTCCGCCAACCCGCCAACCCACCATCAGCACCAGCACCAATTGTACCCTCCCCTGTCCCCCCAGACAGCTTAATGACAGTGTCTCGTCGTTAGAAAGGATCACCCTGGACCCCTCTACCAACCCGAGTCGTCCTGTGGTGTGTGTGTGTGTGTGTGTGTGTGTGTGTGCGTGTACGAGCAGTGTGTTCCTGTCCGTCAGCAACCCTCTGCTATAAAGCCAGCCTTTATCAGCGGTGTTAAGTGCAGGCCCCCCCCTGGTCCCCTCGGTCCCCCCTTAGACAGAGGAGGGCCAGGCGAGAGACACCCTATCCCGGGTGGCCCGCTGCCCTGCACACCGCGCACACAGGAAGTGTGTGGTGCACAGCCGCAGGACGCTGGCGTCTGGGGGCCCCCGCCGTGTGTGTGTGTGTGTGTGTGTGTGGTGTGTGCGTGTGTGTGTGTGGAGTCCATGCCAGGGGTCAGCGTACTGAAGGCGCTAATGCAGAGAGACACTCAGCCAAATTGCTCTCTAATTTCCCCTCCTGCTCTTAGGAGAAACGAGGAGAGAAAAAAAATAACCCAGGGACCCCTTGAGAGCGAGACTGAGGATTTGTTCAAAGTGATTTGTTTTGGCTGCCGCCGCCGCCGCCGCCTGACCGCCGCCGCCTGATCTCCACGCCATCCAAGTTCTAGGTCCCCTGTCCCGGGCAGGGGCCGAGGGTTCCAGAAAAAGAGGGGCTGAGAAGCGGCTCTCGAGGGATTACAAAGAAATAATAAATTGGGTTATATGGACCGTTAGATTTCAAATTGAGGATGGGTGGAGGATTAATAGAGGTTATGAGATATGTTCCTCCTAGTGGACAGAGAGAGTATGGTTAGTAGAGAGGCCTGTTTCCTCCTCCTCCTCTTCCTCCCTCCTCCACCTCCTCCTCCTCCTCCTCCTCCTCCCTCCACCTCCTCCTCCTCCACCCTCCTCCTCCTCCACCCCTCCTCCTCCTCCACCTCCACCCCTCCAGTCGGTCATTAGAAAGCCGGGCACGATGCTGGCGTCACGCTTCACCTCATCTCTCACTTTCAAAAGAAACTTTATTTGGAAACAAGGATGTTTTTTTTGGTTTAGATTGGCAAACAGGCCTCTCTACTAACCATACTCTCTCTGTCCACTAGGAGGAACATATCTCATAACCTCTATTAATCCTCCACCCATCCTCAATTTGAAATCTAACGGTCCATATAACCCAATTTATTATTTCTTTGTAATCCCTCGAGAGCCTAAGTAATTAAATATGATAACATAAGATAAGATTGAGAACTTTATTATCACGCAAAGGAAATTCTGCGGCAGGTTGCATAGCAATACAATAAAGACCAATAGAGGAAAAAACAGTAGAATATAAAATAAATAAATAATAAATACATACAAGTACAATACATAAACATAATAAACAACACATTAAATTAAAAGAGCAGATATAGGCCTAATAATGTAATTAAATCTCTGTTCAGTGAAACAATCCCATTTTGGTGGTGCAGTGAAAAGTCCGCCCCCCGCCCTCGTCCCCCTCCCCCCCCCCACATCAGTTTATCAATTACGTCACAACAAGCACACGTAACAGAACCCCCCAGAGGTGTTGGGTTTCCTCTGGAGCCGCCTATAAAAGGAGGCAGGAAGGTGGAGGAGTGACCAGAGAGAGGCCTGAGGAAGGTAAGACAAGACACTGCCCACTTTGAATGAACTCTTCTTGTTGACCATTATTCACACACACACACACACACACACAGCAAATTCCTTTTTTCTTCTCTCTTTTTTAAAAAGGTCATTTTTTTTTTCTAAAAGATAATCAAAACGCATTTCAGGAAATACAAGGATTTTTTTTTTTGTCGTCTTGTATGATGAACCTAATATGTTTTTATTTTTTTTGGGGTTGCCTCA
>PIJE02001665.1:80867-88367 GCA_002895965.2 Coryphaenoides rupestris
TGTAGGTGGTCAATCTGCCGTGAAAATGACTATTTGGTGCGACGCCTGCCAGAGTCACTGCAGCCTTCCCTGCCCCCTGCATCAGGGTTCTGCTGGGGACAGCAGCAGCAGCAGCAGCAGCAGCAGCAGCAGCAGCAGCAGCCGGGCAGCCTGCAAGAGATCCAGGTCAGTAGTCTCGTCAGGTCTTATTTATGAACTTTTATCCATCAAAACATGTCTTCAAGAGAGAGAACAACTGAACTGAAAAGATCTGCTTTCATTCACCTGCTTTAATAATGAGACGTGACCGCCGAGTTAAATCTGAAATCTTTAAAAGTTGGGCTGTGGGAGTGTGTGTGTGTGTGTGTGTGTTTGGTGGCTGGTGAGGCCAGCCAGCCACCAAACACACACACTCCCACATTGCCTAAATAGGGATTGCGTTTCCATGAGCTTATTTAAATGGATTGCATTTATACAGCCGCTTTTCCCCAAAGCTCTTACAGTATTGCCTCACGTTCACCCATTCATACACCGACGGCGGTGCCAACCATGCAAGGTAACAACCAACACATCAGGAGCAGTTAGGGTTAGGTGATTCCCTTGCTCAGGGATACCTCAACACTTAGCTAGGTGGAGCCGGGGTTCGAACCAGCAACCTTCCTGTTGCCAGATCCGAAATCCCTTTATTTCGGTAAAACAGCTTTTCAGTGCGTCTCCATGTGAAAACTCTGACGTCAACAAACAGTCTTTTGGTTTGTCGACCTGCTGGGGTGTGGGATCGCTACGGCAATGGAATATAGGTGTCCTTTTTAGGTGCTCTGTTTGTGTGTGTGTGTGTGTGTGTGTGTGGGTGTGGGTCATTGGTGACGTCCGGCCAATTGGCTGCAAGGACACCCACCTCATAAGGCAGTGTGGGGGGGCAGCAGAAACCCAGCCCAGCCCCCCTCCTTCTCCTCCTCCTCCTCCTCCTCCTCCTCCTCCTCCTCCTCTTCCTTCTCGTCCTCCTCCCTACCTCCCCCCCCCCTCCTCCTCCTCCCCTCTGCTTAGACACCCACGCCCCCCCCACTCTCACCGCTATAAAACACACAGTGTCTCCCACAATGGACCCAGACAGCACACACACACTACACCACACACACACACACACACACACACACACACACACACACACACACACACACACACACACACACACACACACACACAC
This sequence comes from Coryphaenoides rupestris, assembly GCA_002895965.2. Lineage (NCBI taxonomy): Eukaryota > Metazoa > Chordata > Actinopteri > Gadiformes > Macrouridae > Coryphaenoides > Coryphaenoides rupestris. The sequence continues at coordinate 82,054 of PIJE02001665.1, forward strand.
ACACACACACACACACACACACACACACACACACACAAGCTCTCTCTCCCTCTCTCTGTCTCTCTCTCTTTCTCTCTCTCATGGGGACCACTTGAATCAGTTGTTTCCATAGGAACCCCCCCCCCCCCCCCTTGATATTCAACGTCCCTTTCAACTTGATAGACCGCGGCTATTGGGAACACTTTTGACAGGCAGGGAACCAGTCAGATTGTTATCATCAGAGCGCTTTAGCAGTTTTTCGGGGGTGTGTGGGGTGAGCTGCGGGGGCGTGCAGACCAGCCAATTACGAGCGACCAACGAAGAAGAGTCGTTGGTTTAGCGCGTTGCCGTCGGGAAAACCTGAAATCATCATCATCATCAGTATCATCAGCATCGTCGTCAACAACAACGTGGTCGTCATGGTTCCCTGCAGGTCGGCCCGGTCCACCAAGGGGGCGTCGAAGGTGAGGCGCGACCACATCAACGGGGAGATCCGGAGCATGCGGGCGCTGCTGCCCGTCCCCCGGGAGGAGCAGGAACGCCTGTCCTACCTGCACGCCATGGCCGCCATCTGCACCTACGTCAGGAAGTCTGTCCTCCTGCCCGGTGAGTCCCCGCCCCCTCACACACACACACACACACACACACACACATACAGACAGACATACAGACGCAGACACACACACACACACACACACAGACATACAGATGCAGACACATACAGATGCGCACACACACACAGACAGACAGACAGGCATACACAGAGGCATACAGACACACACACACACACACACACACACAGGCAGACAGACAGGCAGACAGACAGACAGACACACTATGCAGGATATACACTGGGATTACGATGCCTAAATGGAAAAGTTAAGTTGAGCTAAGCTGGCAGCACCTGGGGTTATACACACACACACACACACACACACACACACACACACATCACACACACACACACACACACACCTTTTCAAATCTCTCTCCTCTCACGACACACACACACACACACCACACACACACACACCACACACACACACACATGACCGTAGCATAACTGATGTGGAGATTTGCAAAGATGCACTTTGGGTGTCTGAGAGAGAGAGAGAATTTGAAAGATGCAAACGTGTGTATTTTTGTGTGTGAAAGAGAGAGAGAGAGAGAGAGAGAGAAGAGAGAGAGAGAGAGAGAGAGAGAGATTTAAAAAAGAAAGAAGCTAGAGATAGTGTGCGTGTGCATGTGTGCGAGTGCATGCGTGTGTGTGTGTGTGTGTGTGCGCGCAAGTGAATAAAGTGCGGGTGAAAAGTGTGTGTTCCTCTCTCGTCGTCGTCGCCTCATCCAGGCCGTCCCGGGGGTCCAGGGTCCCGGCTCCTCCTCCCCGCCATACGAGACCTTTCTGCCGGCGCTGCCCGGCTTCATCCTGGTGGTCAGCACCCGGGGGAGCCTCGTCTACGTCTCCGAGAACGTGTCTGAATATCTGGGCCACTCTATGGTGAGACTCATTAAAATTAAAACAAGTTAAACTTAACTTGACTTTGAAACTTTTTCTTTCAAAAGGGGCATACTTTGCGCTGTGTTGCTCTTTGCGGTGTGTGTGTTGTGTTGTGTGTGTGTGTGTGTGTGTGGTGTGTGTGTGAGACCGGTCCTCACCGATGAGTTCACGTTGATGAAATATCTATTTATATATTTATACATATATCTTTATGTATTTATATGTATCGTCTAGGTGGACGTTCTTCAAGGAGACACCGTCTACGATATGATCGAGAGTGCCGACGTCGACGCGGTGAAGGCCCAGCTAGAGGCTGACAACTGCCAGCTGCCGGGTAACAAACCAATCACGCTGTCTTATTACATCACCCCCCCTCCCTGTGTGTCCGAGAAGACAGAAACCGAGAAAAACACCGCCTGAAACTCACCTGCCTCTGCCCCTAATCCTACTATCTATGTCTTCCTCTGTTTCCTCCAGAGAGGACTTTTACGTGTCGCATGCACACCTCCAGGGCTTTCAGACTCCGGCACCAAGGCCAACCCTGCTCCATGCTGGTCCGAGGCCGCTTCCAATCTTCGTCCGCCTCCGCCGCTTCCTCTTCCTCTTCCTCCTCGACGGAGACGGAGACGGGGGCCGGTTCCCTCGGAGACCGCCGCCTGTTCGTGGCGCTCTGCACGCCGACGGTGGACTGCTGGCACGGCGACGAGGCCGCGAGCCTGGCGCCGCGCTTCGGCAGCGTCCACCGGCCCGACATGAGCTTCGCGCACGCGTCCGACAGGTAGACACGCGGACTTTGTGTTCAAATATATATATATATATATATTACATATATATTTACTCACCGCCTACGCCTTGTGGTGTGTTGTGCTGTTGTGCTGTTGCTGGATATTCAGGATTATTGATTGTTTGTTTGTTTGTCCTATTTTTGTCTCAACAGTGTGTTTTATTATTTGGGCTACACTGTGGAGGAGATGTACGGTCGTTCGTGGTACGGCCTGCTCCACCCAGAAGACCTCCAGAGGGCCGCGAACGCTCATAAAAGCTTGGGTGTGTATATAGGAAAACCTGACATTTTTCATCCAATATTTATAGACCCAATTTTGACACTGGCGCTAAAATATTGGTTTAGCTCCTCCTCATGACAATAACCTTGACGGGTCTTTGTCTGTTGTCCGGGTTCAGTCCAGGAGCACGAGGACCGTGAGGTAGAGATGGTGTCGAGGCTTCAGCACAAGCAGCTGTCCTGGACGTGGATCTACACCCGGGCAGCCGGCCACCGGGACAGCCAGAGCATCCACTGCACCAACTACATCATCAGGTCAGGACAGAACAGAGCAGCTTATGACATTTGTTTTCATCCTCCCCTCCCTTCCCCTCCCGTCCTTCTGGCTGTAGTGTGTGTGTGTGTGTGTGTGTGTGGTGTGTGTGTGTGTGTGTGTGTGTGTGTGTGTGTGTGTGTGTGTGTGTGTCCTGCCTGTTTTCTGCTGTGACACTCGAATTTCCTATCGCATCTTTAGTTTCAGAATCAAAATCAGAAATCAGAATCAGCTTTATTGCCTTAATTTTTGCAAACAAGGAATGTGCTTTTGTGAAATTTGTGCATAACATTGAACATTAAACAGAGAGTAATAATATAGCAATTCCAAAAAATTCTAAAAGAATATATAAAAATGTGTTATTTACATATTTAAAATAAAAATTTCATAAAAATAATCGAATCGCTCCTCTGCTCTATCTCCTCTGTCTTTCACAGCGAAAGCGAGGCTTCGTATCTGGTGGAGAAAATCAGCCGCGGTAATACCGCCGGGCCTTCGTTAGCCGCGGCCGAGCCTGCCCCCCCGCGCGCTCTGCAGATGCCCCCCCGGGCCTGGAGCGACGGCCTGGCGAACGGCTTCAAAAGGCAGTGGAGGTCGGACGGCCAAGGCGTGGAGGAGTCGTCGTCCGCTGCCAAGACCAGACGGACGGAGGGCAGGCAGGGCGAGCGAGACGTATACCGTGTGGCATGTGTCTCCTCCTCCTCCTCCTCCTCCTCCTCCTCCTACTCGCTCCCCCTGGTGGCCGACGGCTTGCCGCCTGTCGTCGTGGGAGACAGCGCTCTTCTGTTCACGCCGCCGTACAGCCCCGCCCCCTCCGACTGCTCCCTGCAGGCCGAGGAGGCGGGCTGCGACTTCCTCGTGGATTTGTGTGGCTACGCCGATCTATCACCATCGTCGTCGTCGTCGTCGTCGTCCCCGGAGAGCGAGTCGCCCTCCTATTACCCGTACCTCAACAACGGCGGGGTCCCCGTCACCCACCCGTCCCCCTACCACTCCCCCCACACAGACCTCTGCTTATCGCCGAGCTACGGGCCGGTCCCCGACTGCCTGTCCGTGCCCGATCTGCTGCTGGGTGCCGGCAGCCCAGGGGACTGCTGCACCCTGGACCCGGAGGAATTTGCGCTCCTCCAACCGCCGCCACAAGGGGGCAGCGATTTCCAGTCGCATCACGTTCCACACGGCAGCGGCGCGGCGGGGGAGTTGTCCCTGCATCCCGGCCTGATCAGCATCCTCGCTCAGCAGATCTCCTCGTTGGCCAACAGCTTTGACCTGTACGGCGGGTCGGGTCGGGTCCAGTCCAGCCCCATCGCCCTGCCCGCCGCCGGCGTCCCGCTCCCTCCCTGTGACTGGCCAAAGATTTTGGCTCTCCCCGCGGCGGCAGCGGCACCAGCAGCAGCAGCAGCTCTGCCTTTCAAGCCTGAGCTGGTTCTGGATGACAGCGTGATTGACAGCATCCTGAAAGAGCTGGACGCGGTGGTGGAGGACTCGGGGGAGGCCGGCGTGCTGGCCTGTGCCGGAGCCCTGACCGATTGCCAGGGTTCCCAGTGGGGCCACCCATGTGTAATCGCTCTACCGCTCCACATCACCGCCAGCACCGCCGGCGCCGCCGCTGCACCCCCAACCCCGAGCTCGACCGCGGCGCACCCACGACCCGCGGTGGAGCAGTTCGCCGCGGCCGACCGAGCCTCCGTAGAGCCCTTCGCCCTGCAGCTGGGAAGCCATGAGGAGATCCCTGGGTTGCATCAACTCGACCGTTACATCCACCGCAGTCTCCAGCAGCAAGGTGAGTCTCTCTTCCCTTCCCGTCGTTTATATACACAGATGAGCCATGACCTCGCTTCCGTGAAGAGTGCTGATATTTAACGATCACGTCTAACTTTGTTCTGCCTTTCTCCTTTTCAGATGGACTTCTCGAGGAGGCCTTGTACTGAATTAAGTCTATGACTTATTGTCCTTCGACCACTTGTATGACATATTGTCATGGCTTGTCTGATTCTTCACTGGATACGTATACAGAGTAACAGAGCAAAGACTTCTGAACGGCATCTTTAGTATAAAAGTTCCATTGTTATTATGATGGAGAGTTGAATCTAAACTAGATTTGTGTGTAATCCTACTGGACCAAAATGTGTTACTGTTGCCATGTCTACGACACACATCTCTCTCTGAGGTACTTCTATTCACGGGTTAAGCAAAAATGTTCTCCCGTTGCTTCCAAAAACGACGACAATCGGCCACCGAGCACTTTATATATACGCCACTGCCCCTCAATGGATATAACTACTTTGATTGATGGGTAGAAAATGTGTATATATTACCCACACTGTAGAATTGTCATCCCTTTGGTCGAGGAAGCGATTCTGCATTGCTTTATCTTTATGTGTCTTTCTCTTTGCCGAAAATGTGCCTTCGCAAACCATCGTGAAATTCCGATTATGACGACGACCTACCTCCACGGTACTTCCTGTTCATTCCGAGCCTCGAAGTCTCAATTGTACTATTTATTTTTCTCTCACATTCCCTTGTCTGAACAACATTACTTTGGTTTTTTTTTGTTCTTGTTTTTCTTGTTCTCTGGTGACTCTCGGGCCACTGAACGGTACTCGTGTATGAATACACATGTGGATTGTGCGTACAACATAATTACTGAAAAGTATTTTTTGCAGCGTGTTGAAACTGTGTCCTCAATGATGCAATGATACAAATAAATAATAATGAAATGGATGTTGAGTTACTGTGTGCTGTGGCTGATCTGTTGAAAAGAAAAAAACTGTTTTTTGTCATCATAATTGTCGCACTAGACAGCCTCTCCTCAACAATAAACAGAAGTCTCTCTCTCTCACTCTCTCTCTCTCTCTCACTCTCTCTCTCTCACTCTCTCTCTCTCTCTCACTTCTCTCTCGGATTCCAACAGCAGTGGTTTAAGTGACCTAACTTACTAAAGTGCAAACATTAACATTCGTGCGACGCTGAAAACTTTCCCCACTCTCATGAAGCACTGCCTCACGTCTCCTGCTCAGCGAACAAACCTGTGAACGATGGAAAATAACCAAACACCAAAACACCAAACACAAAAAGACATTACACCGACACAGACACACACACACACACACACACAGTACACACAGAGTATATACACACGTTACATGTCTGGTTCTCCCCGATGGCCTTGTTTATTGATACATTGCGTGTTCCATTGATCGAAACATATAGTTGATAGAGGCCTAATGAACACAACACACGTCCACCACACGTCCATATACAGTATATATATATATACTATATATATATATATATCGAAGTGGAACACAATGACTTGCTTGCTTTTGACGGCTCGGGCCGTGAACATGTGTACACAAATCAATGAAACGGCGGCTAAGACAAAACACATCAGACTGATGTATGACCGGGGGGTCTTCACTTAGTCTATAGATTATGTTGGTTAAACAGTGAGCTAATGACACACGGGGCCCATAACTCCTGAGGCCTATCATGAAGGTGTTGAACACATAAACACACGT
>PIJE02001665.1:93367-99947 GCA_002895965.2 Coryphaenoides rupestris
CCCATAGACTGCCTTTGGGGACTCACTTTAATTTGATATACTGTACCACCTATAAAACCCTACCGGACAGAACCAAGCACTGGTCCGGGGGCTGAACTGGACCTCATGCCCAGTAAACAATATCTGCAACGGGTATGTTTAGGACCCAATTGCAGCACAATGCCGGAGACGTTCGGTAATGACGTTTAATCAAAGGTTCTGGCGCGGTACAGAGGTAGCATGAAACAACGGGTGAGTAGATAATCCAAAGGTAGGGGCGTCACTCATGATCCCTCGTATGGGGCCAGCGGTACCGGCAGGGGCGAGGCGGAAGACATCGGCGTCGTGGTGGTTGGTAGCAGGTCCAGAGACGGGTGGGTAGTCAGCCGGGCCGAGGTTACCGCGAAGTAGCAAGCAGACGGATGATCAGGAAGCCGGGAAGCGAGGTCATAGTGGAGATACAGGCATCAGACAGGAATCATGTTCGGGGTCAGAAGGCTTTGGCGTTCTTCGGGAGTCAGGGCGAGGCAGGAAGGTCGGGGAAAGGCGGGGTCGGCGACGGGCGATCGATCTGGGAATTGCGAATTGAGAGTCTTGATACAATCTGGCAGTCGAGCGACCGGGAAAGGCGGAATCGAGGGGAGCGCGGATCGTGACAACATCACCACGTCGATGTAGCTCCAAACGGCTTCGCCCGGGTCTTGAGGCAACAAAAATGTGCAATATTAGCCTCGCGAGAGATGTTGTTCTATATTGATCATAACTTACTATCTACCACCGTTTAGTCAAGGGTGCTTAGAGCGGAGATCCTCAACTGGCTTCGCCTCAGGGCCCCACATGTGTCATTAGATATTACATCCCGGCCCCAAAGAAGCCTTCATGTACTGTGGAAAACACTGGGACCATTGGGGCTTCACTCAATGAAAAAGAAAGCCGATGAGACATGAATTAACATTGAAACATTGAGTTCATTTATGGATTTTATTGCAGTTTAGCTTCAACATATGCCCAATACTTATCGCACAATCGTCAGAAAACGTAATCGTCAAAAGAAGTTCCGATCTAATGTATTAATGTCGGATATTAATGAATGTATCCGAAACCGGGGTCCCCCTAGCCAGCCGCTGTCCGTGGTTCCGAACACCGTGTCTGCCTGCCGGCCACATCCAGCCAGCAACACACACACACCCCGCTATTAAGTTAGCAAATATCCCTGCTAGCGTCGTCTGGACAGATGATGAATAGAGAGCCCAATGAAATAACAAGATAACACGACTCCACAATCCACACAAATATATGAAGCATTGTACAGTGCGGGACTCGGGCGTCTCGAGTGGAGCTACTACGCCTCAGCTGCGGCAGTGTAATGTGGCTCAGAGATAGGCGGTGGGTGGGTGGGTGTGGGTGTGGGTGTGGGTGTGGGTGGGGGTGGGTGTGGGGCGGGAGGCGGGCGCACGCAATCTCAGTGGCTTTCCCAGCGGAGCCGAGACCCCCGGGCTCGTTATTGCCTTGATGGGTGGGTGACCACGGCGGCGGAGGCTGCACGGGGGGTGGGTGTGTGTGCGGGTGTGCGGCTTGGGGTGGGGTGGGGTGGGGTGGGGTGGGGTGGAGTGGTGGGTGGAGTGGTGGGGCGCAGTGGAGCGGAGCATCCAGGCAGCCGATCGATGGGCCAAACCTCCGGCGAGCAGAGCGGCGAGCAGAGCGGCAACCGTGCGATGCTGCTGCTGTTGCGGTCGCTGAAGCCAGACATCATGGCAGAGAGAGAGAGAGAGAGAGAGAGAGAGAGAGGAGAGAGAGAGGAGAGAGAGAGAGAGAGAGAGAGAGAGAGAGAGAGAGAGAGAGAGAGCCTAATGGCTTCCCAGTACTCATGACTTCCCAGCAGTAATGACTTTGTGAGGACAGTTGTTAGAAATTAGACATGGGCGGTTGCCACAGATGCGTCCGCGGCAGCCCACCACTGGAACCAACGGGGGCCGTGCTGTCGCATTCACAGCCAAGCTAAGTGCTGGCCATCGGAGGAGCTCCGTGCCATTCTGTGTGTGGTGTGTGTGGTGTGTGTGTGTGTGTGTGTGTGTTTAACATTCGTAACAAGCTAGCCCCGGCACCCTCAGTGCTCATTAGGCATCGTGATGGTGCCCTTCTCAACGCAGCAGGCCCTCCCGCCCTCCCGCCCTCCCGTATACAAAGCAAAAACAACACGGACACCAGTTCAACATCTTCATGGTGAAAAACCTTCATGGTGGCTCTGTTAGCGGTGTGTTCTAGAAAACACCCAGATCCCCATACTCCCCAAGTCACCCACCAGAGGAAAACATTGTTGTGTATTTTTTTGCATTCCCCGCACAGCAAGAGCTTTTCCATGAACGTCACGTAAATTATGTTACACGATACGTGTCGATAAGTTGCTTCCACTATAGCTGGAGAATAGCTCCACTATAGCTCTAGCTCTGACTGGGAGAGAGAGAGAGAAAGAGAGAGAGAGAGAGAGAGAGAGAGAGAGAGAGAGAGAGAGAGAGAGAAAAGAGAGAGAGAAAGAAAAGAGAGAGAGAGAGAGAGAGAGAGAAGAAGAGAGCTAGGAAGCAGAGAGAGAGAGAGAGAGAGAGAGAGATAGGGGGGGGAGAGAGGGTGAAAGAGAAAGAGAGAGGGGGGGAGAGAGAGAACGAGAGTCATAGGAAGTCAGAGAGAGAGAGAGAGAGAGAGAGATGGGGGGAGAGAGGGTGAAAGAGAAAGAGAGAGGGGGGGAGAGAGAGAGAACGAGAGTCATAGGAAGTCAGAGAGAGAGAGAGAGAGAGAGAGAGAGAGAGAGAGAGAGAGAGGAGAAAGAGAGAGAGAGAGAGAGAGAGAGAGGGAGAGAGAGAGAGAGAGAGAGAGAGAGAGAGAGAGAGAGAGAGACCATGTACATGTACTGGGAGCTCTCTGTGCTCTGCAGTCCGCCAGGCATAGCATAGCGTTGGTTCACACAGAGGACGAGACACAAGCCCCGGCGGTTTTCACAAGCTCAGCGCGTATATATACTACATATACAGCGCTATACTGTATATATATATATATATATATATATATACTGTATATACCGTACAGCTGCAATTAGCTCAGAAGCGGCGGCGGGGCAGGCGAAGGTACATTCGTGTCATCATGTGCCACACGCGTTTTGGCCGCTAAACGGACGTTCTTCTCCATTCTTTTCCGTCCTTCGTCTCGTCTCGTCGCGTCGCTCCCGGGACTGATACCCAACCGGGTCGTTCCTCCTGTGTAACACACACGCTGTGCACCGGGCTGTGACGTGTAAAGTGTCATGTACATGTATGTACGGATGTTCTCCGGTCTGAAACACGACTATCAGAGCGCGCCGGAGATAACAGCGGCAAACTGAAACGCAGGCATACTGATAATCACACTCATGAGGTGTTTTCGTTAAATCATTGACCCCTGACCCATCTGCGTTCTGTTTTTTTTCTTTTTCCGCAAATTGCCAGACTGCCAAGACACTGAAAACGAGTTTACTTACAAAAATATCTTTTTAGTGACAGCAAGGTGACCCCAGCACAGCAGCTACTTTTCACATTTCCCCCAAAATTGTTTGAGAATAATTAAGTGTCAATCGCCAGTTTTCCAATCCTTTGAAACAACCTATTCTTGTGTGTGACTATAAGACACCGTCTCTATGATATTTCCTTGTCTCTCTTCGACTCGCAGCTCTTAACATTGTTTCCTTCCGTGATATTCGAACACAACACAACGCGCACTTTAAATGACAAAGCTGCACAGGAGCCATCAATTTTGATTATTCCAATTCAGCTCATTTCAGCGGCCCGCTAATGGTAGTAATTGCGCATTGTGCCGCCTGAGTGACAATTTGGCATCACCTCATCAATCTATTTATTCTACACGCCGATTAATGTGCTGGCGGCGGTCCTGATGACCCCCCCCCCCATCTGCAGCTCACTGCCAGGGGATCGTGACCCTCTTGTACTGGTGCATAGGAGGAGGAGGAGGAGGAGGAGGAGGAGGAGGAGGAGGAGGAGGAGGAGGAGGAGGAGGAGGAAGGAGGAGGAGGAGAAGGTGGAGGAGGAGGAAGAGGACGATGAGGAGGAGGGGCAGGAGGAGGAGGAGGAAGGGGGGAGATGGTGGAGGTGGAGGAGGAGGAGGAGGAGGAGGAGGAGGAGGTGAAGGAGGAGGAGGAAGAGGACGATGAGGAGGAGGAGGAGGAGGAGGAGGAGGAAGGAGGAGGAGAAGGGGAGGGAGGAGGAGGAGGAGGAGAGAGAAGGGAAGGAGGAGGAGGAGAAGGAGGAGTGAGGAGGAGGAGGAAGAGGAGATGAGGAGGAGAGAGGGGAGGAGGGAAGGGAGGAGGAGGATAGAAGGGAAGGAGGAGGAGGAGAGGAGAGGAGGAGGAGGAGAGTAGAGGAGGAAGGAGGAGGAGTAGAAGGGGAGGAGGGAGGAGGAGGAGGAGAGTAGGAAGGAGGAGGAGGAGGAAGAGGTGGGGAGGAGGAGGGAGAGAGGAGGGGGAGGAGGAGAAGGAGGAGGAGGAGGAGGTGGAGGAGGAGGAGGAAGAACAGGAGGATAGTGTATGTGTGTACATACAGTACATAATGCCAAAGTAGAGGGAACCATTGTGGAGAGTTGACCCATTGAAATTCAAACATTGAATCGTATCCCGATCAACCGCGCCCCTCCCGGCCCCGACCCCCCCCCCCGCCCCCCCCCCCCCCCCCCCCCCCCAAAAAATTGAATCGTATCCACTTTTAATGGATCACACCACACAAAAAACCCACAAATATACATTTCCAAACACCAGTCTGGTGTGTAATACCAGTGGATAACCAGTGGATAACCAGATACTATCACAAAGTTAGTGAGAGGAAGCAGGCAGAAGAAGTATATTCTCGACACAGAACAGATCTACACAGTACACACACACACACATATACCAAAGAGGTTATTTTCTGCAGGTCGCCTCAGAGCCCGGCCCCTGAACTGCATCTCTGCTCCGGCCTCTCCTCCGGCTCATGAGTGACTCAATCAGCAGCATCCCAGCGGGTGGGTGAGGTGGTCGTGACGCGCCGCAGAGTCCAGTCGTCATCGGGGGACGCGCGCACTTTGCCTCCCGAGAAGACGCGCTCCGTCACACCCCATTAGCGTCACACACACACGCACACACACGCACACACACACATGCTCACACGCACACACATATACACACACACACAGAGGCACATATGTGTAGATCTGAGAAATTGAGCTTCAAGCACACATGCAACGTACACACACACACACACACACGCTAATGAGGCACCCGCGGGTGGCAGAGTATGCAGCACAGCTCACACAGTGCGTTTTGTTTTACTCGCTCATTATACCTCAGAAATCGGAAGTTTTGTGAGACGGCGGTAAATACAACGCTATTTGAGTCCTAGGAGGAGGAGGGGGAGTGTGTGTGTATGTGTGTGTATGTGTGTGTGTGTGCATATGTGTGTAAGTTCAATTTCTCACATCTACACATATGTGCCTGTGTGAGCATGTGTGTGTGTGTGTATGTGTGTGTGTGTGTGAGTGTGTGTGTGTGAGTGTGTTGCATGTGTGCTTGAAGCTCAATTTCTCATATCTACACACGTGCCTGTATGTGTGTGTGTGTGTGTGCGTGCGTGCGTGCGTGTGTCTGTGTCTTTGTGTGTGTGTGTGTGTGTCTGTGTGTGTGTGTGTGTGTAAAATTCATCAATTGAGGATTCCGAGGTGGTCGTCTGGGAGCAAATGCGTCTGAATAACAGGATCATTAAACATGAACGTGTCACAACATCAAGGAGCGCTATTATAGAAAGAAGCCGTGTCTTAGACAGGATCGCTTCGGATCCTTTGGGTCATTTCTCGATTGAGCCGATTTAAGTCGTATTCTTCCACCTGCGTCACTTGACATCAGAAGATTACTTTTGAAATGTCACGTTCATAAAACACGAATAAAAACACAATCAGATAAACGACTAAATTCACGCGAGGCAAACTTTGCTCCGAGCGATAAAAGCTTTTATCCCCGAGTGTGCTTTGTTGTCGACGTGACGACGAGGCGAACGTGACTCGATGGTCGGCCCCCGTGTGTTCGCTCGGCCACTTACTGCTCTGACTCACGACTCACCGTTACGCTCTCGTGCCAATTACCGTTGGCTGGGGCACGGCTTTAAGTACGACTCACGCATCGACTCTTAACTGCCTGTACGCTGTGTGCCCAGGCCTACCCTCTCTCTCTCCGCTGAGACCGAGAGTACACAAACAGACACACAAACAGACACACAAACACACAAACAGACAGACTGGCAGAGTGACAGACTGACACACATGCAGGCTGACAGTTACGAGTTGGAGGGAAGTTCGTTGCAGGAGAAAGAATTCTGGGTAATTGGAGCGAGCTTTGCTGTATCTCTCTCTCTCTCTCTCTCTCTCTCTCTCTCTCTCTCTCTCTCTCTCTCTCTCTCTCTCTCTCTCTCTCTCTCTCTCTCTCTCTCTCTCTCTCTCTCTATGTATCTCTCTCTCTCTCTATCTCTCTCTCTCTCTCTCTCTCTCTCTTCTCTCTCTCTCTCTCTATCCTCTCTCTACTCTCTCACCTCTCTCC
>PIJE02001666.1:5000-25000 GCA_002895965.2 Coryphaenoides rupestris
CTCTCGCTCTCGCTCTCTCGTACGCCCCCCCCTCTGCGCATCGCCGACCGAATCCTGTCGGTGTCGAACGCGCTGACAGCACGTTTGGTGTCGCTCGCTATCAGTAGACCTCGGACAACGGCCGATATAACGGTGTTGCCTTGGAAAATAGGCCGTTTGTGTGTGTGTGTGTGTGTGTGTGCGCGTGCGTGCGCGTGTGTGTGTGTGTGTAACACACACACGCAACACAGTAACACAAGTAACAGTTCCCAACGTATTCATATGAATAACATAACGCGTACGTACGTTTATGAGCGGTGGCAAATAAATAAAAACGTCTGAGGAAGCGTCGAGCTATTCAAAGGTCAGAAGTCGGTCAGCGGAGGATGCGTTCCCGATGAGCTAACGGACGCTAACACAGGCTATTCCACGGAGGCCGATCCTCTCTCTCCCGATTAATAATAGATAAGTTGCGGTGGAGTTGGGCTAGGGGGAGGGGGGGGGGGGGGTGGGGGGGGGGAAGCTCAGACTGCACACACTGCAGTGTGTCTGCCACGGCCAATAGAATCACAGTGTTGCAGCCTCGTCGGCTTCCATCGCGGGTCTCTCCTGGAAGAGCTCGGGAGCAGGGGGGGGGCGGGGGGGGGGAGGTTTGTTGTGGGGACATGAAGATCGCAGGGGAGCTCTGGACTGGAACAGTGTGTGGGACAAGAGCCGGAGTCAGCGAGGGGTTGTAATGAATGAATGCACCGGACGGGAAAAAAAAAAAAAAAAAGAACCCCCAGCAAACAGTTGCTCAGCCGCTGACGCCGATGCTGGGCTTGTTGCTGCACATTTCTTAAAGACCAAATCATTAGCAAAGTGTTTACCCGCGGGTTAAGTATATTATCGTTATCCACTAGAATAACCACCGGTGGGCTTTAGCGCGTTTTGTCCTTCGGCTCTTCTATCTTTTAATGGGTCGCGTCGTCGGTTTCCGGCTGAAGCGCCGTCGACCGGCGTGTCTGTCTGATAGAGGCGGCTGCCGGCAGCTGTATCGGGCGGTGGGATGGTTGATCACAACAAGGAATAGTTGACAGCAATCACAGTTGGGAAAAAGCTGACGAATATTAACCACACCTGAAGGCCCCGTCACCCCCGGAACAATGAGAGAAGGTCCCTGATTGGCTGCCGCTCCGTCAAACACCCGGGTTGACGGTTTCATCAGAAGTCCTCTGTTTCTGTCGTCGTTTGATTCTGCCGTCTTGACGCTTGGGTGCGGGACGGGTTGTTTTGACGCTGCCAGCAAACCTTCGCCACGAGCTCCTTCCAGAGAGGACAAGCTTCTTTAAAGCACAACACACAGGAACTCGACACGGTCTCGTCTGTCACTGTCGTCAGATGCAAAAATGTCGTTTAGAAACGACGCGGTGGTTTGAGTGTTCCTCGCCGTGTTTCTACTGAACTCCAGGTACACCTGCAAGAGATAACAATCTATATCGTCTCCCGGCTGCGACTAATTACAATCGATTTGTTTACTGACCCGAGCGAGGACATTGTCGTGGAAACGAGCGCTTCGTCTCCTCTCAAAAACGGCGTTTTATCATTCCACCAAGAACTGTCCCCCGATGGGCTGATCATTCGCTCTCATCGAAGCTTCGGTAAAAAAAAATTGCCAGAAAATGCCAGACATTCTCAAAAACCCCGCGCTTTGCCGTGACCTCCGTCGACCTCGGTTTAAAACAGCCGACGCTCGTCGACGCGACGCTCCGCGAGCGGTACGCCGGCGTGCGGTTGTCGGCGGTGAAAGCCATCTGTTAGCTAAACGTACGAGATAACGTAATGGATTACTGATCCCGGCTCCATCGCGCCGCTGCTCCGCTGCTAATTGCACCATCCAGAGTTTGCAGGGAAAGAAAGAAAAAAGAGTTTAGGGCAATTATGATGATTGCATCGAAAATAGCTTTTGCTTCGCGTCTGCGTGCGCTTGTGTTAAGACGGCAAACACAACTAAACAGACACGGTGGCGTTCATTACTCAGGATTCAAGGTGGAGTACGTGCCGTCCCTCCACGACTTACTTAGCCCGCCGCGAAGTTCTCACTTTCCCATTTTAGTCATTAAGCCACGATTTAGGTCATTAGCGTGAATTCTCATACACTGGGTCGGGGTTCTCTTCCGAACCTCCGGGCATTTGTCCGGCGCAGGCCCACAGGCAGACGACGGAACATTCGGGGATCGATACCCAGAACCTTTACACACCCCTAACCACCGCTCTACACATTTCATACATCGGATGCCCAAAGCAGTATTAGGATTGACCAGAGAATCTAACAATAACGTATTATAAGATACGTTAACGCACGCACGTCCGGGGTCGCTGAATCCGTGTGGCCGCCGTCCTCCATGCCTCCGTCCTCTCGGTGAGCGCGGTCCTGATTGGGCGCCGTGACATTTGTCAAGTTCTCCTAATCACGGCGAGACCAAGTGGCCGCGTCGGCATGTAAATGTCACCGGTGACACTTTGACAATATTTCCCTAACCTTTCCTTTCCATTTTGAGGACGGTGGTTCGTGTGTCCCTGAGGTTTTTTCCCCCAGACGGCGCGCAACCTCTCTCTCTCGCTCTCTCTCTCTCTCTCTCTCTCTCTCTCTCTCTCTTCTCTCTCTCTCTCTCTCTCTCCCGCCTGTTGAACTGTGAAGATATAGAAGTGAAGTGAAAAATAAAATAAGGTTGTCGAGGGTTTTTTTTTGTTGGTGTAATTTTCAGCCCCGTCCCTCCGGAGCAGACGGCAGTTTAGCATCGACGCTTGAGGCCACGTCGACAACGCCGTCCAAAAAATGACTCAAAACGTTGCGACCGCGGGGGGTCAGGGATTTTAATCAGTGCGCTGTCACTTGCGGGAAAAAAACACATAATAATATTAATAAAGGCAAAGTATAAAATATAATATAAGCGGCGTTCACGGTCCCGCTTGATCTAGTTCCGCTGCCCCTCCTGACTTCCCGTTGTTCACTGGTCGGCTGGAGAATAAACCACGTCAGAGAAACTTATATAATGATATATATAATGATATATATATAATGATATATATATAATGATATATATAATGATATATATAATGATATATATAATGATATATACCTTCAGAAGGTGTGTGTTGAGTGGTGAGCTCCACCGTGGATCTCTCCCGGTGGCCTCCTGACGGCTCGGATCATCTGAACAAGACACACTTTGGTCAAGAAAGTAGTTCCTGTAGCCGTAGTGTTTTTACTGCGGCGTTTAAATACCTCGACTACTGCTGCTGCTGCTGCTGCTGCTTCACAACGGGATGAACTCAGACCTGGCCTTTGTTTCTTCACAGATTCATTATTGGTCCCGCCGTTTTATGACGGTGTGTTATTAAGACGGAGGCAATGTTATTCAGTTTAACACAACTCAACATAACACACACACACACAATTGTGAATTTAATTATTCGTTTCATGTTGTATTTAGGTCCAGTGCATCAAGACAACCAAAAAAAAATTATAATAATTTATGCACGCTATCTCATGCTAATAACCGTGTATGAATTATGGTGACCGTGATGTCATCCGTGTCGCTGAATGAAAAGGAAGCTCATTAGGAACGCCACACCGCGGACCAGAGACAGCTCGCTTAGCGTTCCGTGTGGGGGACAGATGCCCACGTCTTCAGCGCTGCACGTTGCCATGTTGGTCGAACGTTATGACGCTCTCTCAATAACTAGTCGTTGTAAAATAACCACACGGTGAAGCCTATTTGTGTATACTCCTGTGTGTAATTAAATGCAATGACGAATGCAAGTCATATTTTCTCATTTTTATTCAGAACTTTAGCGCAAGTAATAGAACAGCTACAGTCGTCTGGTAAGTTCGGAAAATGCCATCGCTGCACTGTACCGTACCTTTAATACAAGACAATGAAAAGACAACACTTATGCCATATATCACAATATTATGATATCCAAAATCGAAAACGATATCTCGTGTAATATCACAGTATTGATATAATATCCATATAATTTGCCCAGCCCCTAATCGCCTCCTAATCCTACCAGAATGAAGAAGAGGGAGAGAAATCTCCTTCATTGGCATCCATTCACCGTGAGACAGAGAGACAAGAGAGAGAGAGACCAGATACATTGAATTATTATTTGATTCATTTTTTTCTCCTGATAGATGACAGTGTGTGTGTGTGTGTGTGTGCGTGTGTGTGTGCGTGTGCGTGTGTGTGTGTGTGTGGAATACCTGCTGTTAGGTTCTCCGATCTGACGAGCTGCGACAGGTGAGATGATAATCACCGGACCGCTGGAGTGTCATTTCCTGGCTGTCTGTGGGATGAGACCGGCCCCAGATTAGCTGGATGACTGCTCGCACGTCAAAACCAGGCCCACACTGGCTCGTCTGCTCCCCCCTGCCCACTGCCTTCGTAGGGAAATACAAATTATTCGAAATAATAACTCGTATTATTATGATGATTATCGTTAAGCTTGAAATGTGCCGTGTATACGAACAGACTGACTGTTTCTACTGCTGCTTCTTCTACTACTACTACTACTATGAGTTCTACTACTCCTCCGACGAGTACTACTAATACTACTCCTACGAGTGCTGCTACTACTATGATGTCGGGTGAACCAGATGCGCATTGGGGGTCACAAGTTGGACCCGGGGTCGCGAGAATGTTCCAAACTAAAGGCGGGGTCACCGACCATACAAACTGTTTCGGGGGACACCTGTAATGCCCTGAACCACGGGGGGGGGGGGGGGGGGGGGGGGGGGGGAGCAGCAGGCCTCACATTTCACCTTTACTGCCGTCAGCGACGGTGTTTTACTGAGGTAATTTTTTTGCTCAAAACCAGACAAAACAAAGACCAACTCTGCATATTTGTTTTACTGGTTCCATGAATCAACAACATTAAGTTGAGTTTAGTACCATTATGGGCCCGGTCCCCGAGGTTGTTCCGTCATCTTTAATGCCCGTAGCCGGTTTAATAATGGAACGAGGCCCACGCCTATCACCATAAAACCCTCATCCCCTGTGGTCCGGGCCTGCAGACTGCTTAACTTCTATATCCTCAACTAGCATGTTGACTTCATGCTGTACCTGAGGCCCTATATAACTCATATTGTGTATATAGATGTATTTTCCTCATGTATTTGACTTTAACTACGATATATTATGTCTCTCTTAAAGGAACTATAGGATTTGTACATGCATACATTACTTTAAATGCCAAGATATTAATATGCTGTCATTTAACTTCCCTGACCGTCCGCCTGTTGGCTGATATCTATTGTATAATATATATATCTCTACAGTACTATATTATGTATAGAACCGAGTCGGTTTTGCCGGGAAAAAGGAAGGAGGAAGTGACGCCTATGTGCGGATAATTGCAAAATATCATACATGGTTTATTTATGATGATAACTAACATGAGATATGATTGTTATTGTCTCAAACCACAGAGCTCACACTCCAGAGCTCTGAATGCAGACGCTCCCGCAGGCTGCAGTTCACTTTGCGGCCAAAGGGGTCAGTAATGAGAAGGAATTCATGATTCTTCCATTGAGTTGAGCCTTTTCACAGATTGTCAAGAGCAAAGCAAAGTAACCTCCTGTTCCTTATCATTTTAATGTTAGGTTGCCGCAGCACTCCTTGCATGAGTTTTTTATTTGACAGTGGATATCATTTTTAGTAAATAAAGACGTCAGACAACCGTCCTAATACTCAATACTCTGTGAAGGCCGGGGGTCGATGGATTCGCCCGGCCGAGTTGACAAGTTGGCACTCCGACTTCGCGTGGCGTTCCGGTGTATTTTTTTCTCTCGGGAGGTCGGAAAATCTTGACTTCCGGGGCCTCCCTCTCGTGTCACGTTGTCTCGTGAAGCCTGCCTGACTCGCGTGCGCCACAGCCGGCCCGATATAGACGCCCGACGCCTTCCGACGCTTGACGTTTTGGCTATAACGTGCGGAGGGAGCGGAGGCGTACGCCAGGCCCGGCGCTTTTCCTTCTCGGCTCGTCTGCCAGGCTTTGCCTTTTGTGATCCAACTGATTAAAAAGCCCTGCTCTCGTTCTTAAGAAGATTCACCGCTACTTACCTTCCCCCGGAGGAGCGAGCTAATTGGGACCGGATGACAGGCGAGATGAGGGGTGGATTTTATTCGTCCTTTTTTTTCCTCGAGACCGTAACGCAATTAAGGTCTTGAAGTCCTCCACCTGTCTGGTGTTTGTTTTTTGTGTGGTATTTTTACGACCTTTCCCCGCTTGGAGAGTGAAGTGTGTTTTTCGTGGGAATTGTAATAATCATAGCGATGCATCAAAATGGCAGCTCGTGCTATCAGGACACGCGGGAAACATTCACGCTACGCTACGCTACGCTACGCGACGCGACGAGAGGCTCGGCGTGTGCTCGGCGCTTATAGAAACACAACTCACGGCCGCGCATTTCACTTAATTGCATTCCGTTATGGAAGGAAATGGAAATAGGATGTGATTACATTTAATTTATTTGTCACATACACAACCGCACGTGTACAATTTGTAGCTCAGCGTAAATGCAAAATAACAAATAGATGTTTAAGATCATTAATCATTATAAGTCGAGAAGCAAACTGTGTGTGTGTGTGTGTGTGCGTGTGTGTGTGTGCGTGCGTGTGTGTGTGTGTGTGTGTGTGTTAATATAGCCTCGTCTGCTAACCCCCGCAGCTCGTGTGCTGTTGTCTGTTAGCCACTTTGTGCTCCTTGTGTTCGTCGCGACTCCATTATTGATGGTCTGCTCTGCTCAGCTCCGGTCGCTGTGGATCTCGGCATCTGCTCAAACACGACATGTAAGGTTAGAGATCCTTAATTCACAACAACAAGATAAGGTGTAAATATACACAGCTGTCCACATTGACATCCAGATTCTCAGCCTCACGTTTTTCTGAGATGTAAGACACGTCTTAAGACACGTCTCTGAGTTGTCTCTTTTGACAGACGTGTCAATAAACACAACGGAGAGAACAACAAGCAACACAACGGAGAGAACAACGGCGTTCTGAGAGGAAACGATGTGAGGAAGGACGTTCCCATTGTGTTTTTTATTAAATAAATATTCAGGAGGACACGATGGGAAACGTGCAGAAAAGCCCAAAATATCGACATTATGCGTTTTCAATTCCCACAGTCCGGCCCGTTCCATTTTTCTGCACGCTGTGGTTTTCTGTTGTGCGACTCCCCTCGTTATTAATAACAGTGTTTTTTTTCCTCTACCTCCGGTTTATTTCGGGAAATATTTCTCTCAAGCGCCGGGCGATAAAGTGTGGCGCGCTGGAATATAGGCTACTATTCATGATTATGTTAATTTACAAGAAAAGAAACGCGGAAGAATCGTCGGGTCTCTTTTGAAGCGTAGTTTGTGTCGTTTGTTGGGCAAAACCTTACACGGGGTTTTTTCAGGTTCAGCCGAGTGGCTTTAATACATCGAGACGTGGCTGATGTTGTGTTATTATTATTACACATCAATATCTTCCTGAGAGCAATCTGATGACGGTATTTACGGATGATTTTCGGATGTTTTTCGTGAGGTATTTCACTGCATAGGACACGGACGAGGAAGTCGTTTCTTGCTAACGTCGAATTTATTTCCAATGATAAACGCCGGGAACGTCATCAGCTGTGTTGTGATGGAAAAAAACAACACTGATTTATGATGATTATGTGATATTTCCTTTTTTTCTCGCTCCATGTTTAGTCCTCTTTTGCCGCCAATATCTGTTCAATCGAAGGCTAATGATCCACGACGTCTTTCGGTCAAAAACGAAAATGAGAAAAATCATGAGCGCTGAGAGAAAAATGGAAGCGACGGAACCCTGTTGTTGCACACGTGGTTAGTTACGCATATTGGCGTCTTGTTCGTAATGACCAGGGCAGGGTAGTCTAGTCCAGTCCAGCGCTGGATGCGGTCTCTAAATAAATACTAAATACACAGTATGACCCCGGAGCTGGCTTTGGATGACCCTCACCCCCCCTGCAGGGTCGTTGGTTTCTGTCCAGCCTAAAGGAGGCCATACCTAGACTAGGTTTGGGTTCTGCTTATCTGCTCTACAGGCCTCTGGATGTCTGGGAACGCCGGTTGAATGTGACCAACGTATCGACCATCTCATGTTGGTGCTGGAAAGTTGAGTGGCGGAGGCCTATTAGTTCTATTTTTCTGGTTTTTTTACCAAACTTTATCACCGTCATCTCCACACAATGTTTGGCCGTCACGATGGAAAACTAGCTGTGTCTTGCGGTCTATGTGTTATTATTATTATTTATTTTTTTACAGTCGACATCCAGACACTGTGACACTTTTACCGCGACGGAAAAACATGGAATTAACAGGACGCGCTCGTCGCTGTCGCGGTAACACTCGCTGCCGGGGGGAACAATTGACAGCGCGAGCGGGGAAGGAGGTGACGAGGGAAAACGAGCAAACGCCGAGCGAAGTCGCGTTCCCTCCGCCGCACAACAAGTTCCTCCTCCGCACCCGACCCCCTCGGTGAGACTCGCGCACCGTCAGGCTGCCGGTTAGGCTTCACGCTGGACGGATATCGTGTCTGTAACGCTTCCCCCCCCACCCCCAAGACCCACGGGGGGGGGGAAGGTAGATGACGACTGGTACCACCTTCATTCACTGAGAACAGGCAAACATCGCTCTGCCCAAGTCGGCAACTCTTCTTCTCTTCTCTGTTCTGTTCTGTTCTGTTCTGGCACCGCGGTGGTGGAACGAGCTCCCGGCTGACGTCGGGACGGCCGAGTCGCTCGCCAGCTTCCGCAAGAGACTCAAGACTCACCAGAGTTCAGAGTTCACCTGGACTCTCCCCCACCCGGCCGCCTTCCCTCTCCTAACCCCGGCACTAACTTGAGTGTTTGTACGTCTTGGCATTATTAATAGTACTTAGCATTGTTTAGCATCTTGTATGTTCTTAGATGTTCTCAGAATGACACGTCTGCTCTTATCTCAGCTATTATGCAGACAACCGAGCAATTCTGAAACTCGTACTATTAACCTCGCAACCGTGAATCCTTGAAACCTGCTCTGTTCGTATCTCTCTGCATCACGGTGATGTATTGCTCTGTCTCCTTCAGCAAATGTACTCTTTGAATAAAAGAGTCTGCCAAATGCCCTCAATGTAAATGTAAATGTTTGTTCGGCTTTCAGACGCGCAAGGATGTGTGGATGAGCAGACACCTGGCAAGGTGGCGGTGGATGGTGTGTGGGGTGGGATGAGGTGTGTGTGTGGGTGTGTGGGTGTGGGTGAGGTTTCACACACAGACATGCTAATCACGCACACGTCGTCGTCGTCGTCGTCGTCGTCGTCGTCGTCGTCATCGTCGTCTCCGTGCCAACAAACTTTTCAAAGTGTTTCCTCGTTTCCTCGTTTCCTCGTTTTCATCTTCTGGCGTCGGCGGCTGCTGCTTCCTTCCCCCGGCTGGCTGCTCCGCGGCGCCTCCGCTCTGATGCCACGGCGTCTAATGACTTGTGATCTGCACACACGGAGCCTCCCGCTGGCTGGATCAGCTCTACATGCGCAAACACACACACACACACACACACACACACACACACATAGTCTAGTTCACACGCACACACACACACACACACACACACACACACACACACACACACACATCTGCCGTGCGTGGATACGAGGGAATGGATATCCATGCTGCTGTGTGTACGCATGTTGTGATGCTATGCGTGTTGTACATTATATATATGTTGTGTAAAATGCCCTTTATGATCTTCCTGGAGACAAATTATTATAAATATTAACTCCACATTGTGGAGCTGGGATGCTAGCATGGCAAGCCTGTTCTATTAATAAGCAGACAGAGACGGAGAGATGATAGAGAGAGTAGAGGTGGGAGAGAGAGAGAGAGAGAGAGAGAGAGTAGAGGTGGGAGAGAGAGATAGAGTAGATGTCAGAGAGAGAGAGAGGGGGTGGAGACAAAATTGAGAGCGAGAGTAGAAGAGAAATACATAGAGAGAGAGAGAAAGAGAGAGCATACGATGAAGAGAGAGAGAGAGAGAGAGTATAGGATAAAGAGAGAGAGAGGTTAGAGACAGATGAGAGAGAGTAGAAAGAGGGAGGGAGAGAGATACAGAGAGAGTAAAGGCAGACGAAAAGAAAAGATAGATGGAGAGAGAGAGAGAGAGAGAGCATCGAGGCAGAAAAGACAAAGAGTCTGCGGGAGAGAGAGGGAGAGAGAGGGAGAGAGACGGAGACCACAGAGGCAGAAAAGACACAGAGACCGAGAGAGAGGGAGAGAGAGAGCACAGAAACAGGGGGGGAGAGAGAGAGAGAGAGAGAGAGAGCACAGAGACAGAGGGAGAGAGAGAGAGCACAGAGACAGGGAGAGAGAGAGCACAGAGACAGGGAGAGAGAGAGAGAGAGAGCACAGAGACAGAGATAGAGGGAGAGAGAGAGCACAGAGACAGAGATAGAGGGAGAGAGAGAGCACAGAGACAGAGGGAGAGAGAGAGAGAGAGAGAGCACAGAGACAGAGACAGAGAGAGAGAGAGAGCACAGAGACAGAGAGAGAGAGAGAGAGAGCACAGAGACAGAGACAGAGGGAGAGAGAGAGCACAGAGGGAGAGAGAGAGAGCACAGAGACAGAGGGAGAGAGAGAGCACAGAGACAGAGGGAGAGAGCACAGAGACAGAGACAGAGGGAGAGAGAGAGCACAGAGACAGAGGGAGAGAGAGAGAGCACAGAGACAGAGGGAGAGAGAGAGAGAGAGAGAGCACAGAGACAGAGACAGAGGGAGAGAGAGAGCACAGAGACAGAGGGAGAGAGAGAGAGCACAGAGACAGAGGGAGAGAGAGAGAGCACAGAGACAGAGGGAGAGAGAGAGAGAGCACAGAGACAGAGGGAGAGAGAGAGAGGGAGAGAGAGCACAGAGACAGCGGGAGAAGTTTTCCTCTCTTGAAACCTGTTTTCCTGTATCGAGTGTTAAAAATGTCTAATTATCGGTTCGTCAAACGACCAATCAAGCAAGGCCCTCCATCCACCTGCCTGTCAGTCTGTCAGTCTGTCTGTCTGTCTGTCTGTCAGTCAGTCAGTCCATCCACCCTCCTATCAGCCAGAGCCACACTATCCCGCTCCCTGTCAGTCAGTCAGTCAGTCATTGAGTCCATCCGTCCTGTCTGTCAGTCAGGCGGTGTGTAGATGTCACGCCAACACAGGAGATGAAGGCAGAGTAGAGTGACTAGAGGCTCCAGGTGAGATAATAGCACAAGGTTGTGTGTGTGTGTGTGTGTGTGTGTGTGTGTGTGTGTGTGTGCGTGTGTGCGCGTGTGTGTGTGCGTGCGTGTGTGTGTGCGTGTGCGTGCGTGTGTGTGTGTGTGTGTCAGGCCACCACCAGTGTCCATGTGGGAAAATACCGCGAGCGATAACACTGGGTCCCTCTAATGGCTCCTCGATATTAGCACGTGGGCAATTAGCGTGAGCAGATAAAGAGCAAGGCGTGCAGGTTAGCCGCGCCACAAGTGCTACGGCGGCGGCGCGGCGCGCGCGGCGGCTATGCGCCGCAAAGCGCTGGCAGATGTATTTAAAGCTCTGGAGAGCTGCAACATTTACCCGCGTAAGCGCGTTAGCTTTAAACGGCGGCTGCTGTTCGATACTGCGGGCTTTACTGCGGCGGGGGCTAATTAGAGATTTGCGACAAAAATAAACATTTACCCCCGAATGTAAAGACAAACGACAACATGTCGGTGAACTCTGGGTGAGCGCGGCCTCATTTAGCTTAATATTCCAGTAAGCTTGAGACTTTAGTGCGTTCAGGAGGGTATAAAAGCAGCATTAGCAGCTGGATTTAGCGAGGCTAGCGCCGGTTTAGCGGCCCGGCTCACCGGCGGCGTGCTCCGGCGCGATCCCCCATCGCCGCCTCCGCTCGGCTGCAGATCAACTGGGATGTCGGGGGTAACGCCTCGCGCCTCGACACACGCCCACACCGCCGGCCTCGAGGCTCTCTGTTCTCACGGGTTAAAAAAAAGGGGCTTCTTCTGGAGAGTCGAGTCCATCGATCGAGTCGTCACTTGAACAGATGCTCTAATCCAAAGCAACTTTCTTTTTTTGTCATGATAACCGTCGTTAATGGACCGTGCTATTGGTTTGCATTTCGTGCTTTGCTCACGAAAAATAATACTCAAGGCCTCTCCGTCAGCACGAACGCACAATGCCCTCTCGATGGAATAATATCGACGTTCTCTCTAATCTGTAAATGTTCGGCAGGAGAAATGAAATGCTGGGTGAGCGCGGCCGTGACTAACTCCGCTGTAGAGGCCGTCGCTCACTTGCTTTTCAGTAGAAATCAGTCAAACGCACGTGTGCTTTGTTATACAGAATAAGCACAAGAATAACAAGAAGTCCAAGTTATTATTCTTATTCTTATTCTCATATTATTTTCCACGTTTGCTCTATTTACTTCATTGAGGCGGCGTTAATTGGATTGCTAGCCGTGATGCTCGTGCCAACAATGTATTGTCGGGACTTGAGACAGACAAATGTACAACAGCGATAGCCACGATGCCGCGACCTACGACCCCACAACGCAGGCAGCACTGCATCGACGCGGCCGTTTCCCGCGGCAGAGGAACGTATATTCTGGTGCCGTGATACAGAGCGAGGGGTTAAGCACACGGCGGCGGCGGCGGGCGGCGGCGGTGCGAGGTGTGGCTGGAAGCCAGCATGTTTCCCGCTCTCTGTACCAGTGTACCCGGTGCTCATTAACACAGCAGACTTAACCCGTGATGCAGACATGACCTGAATCCCAGTTTAGAAGGAGGAGGAGGAGGAGGGAATGTTGAAGATGCTGATAACACACTTGGAAAATAACACGGTCAACGGATTGCATTTGAATAGCGGGCATTGCCTCACGTTCGCCCGTCCAGACACACACACATTCATACACACCGACAGCGGCGTCAACCTTGCAAGGCAACAGCCACCTGGTCGGGATCAGTCGGGGTTATTCGGTGTCCTCGCTCAGGGACACCTCGACGCCGAGGATACTGTGATTATATTCTACTTTGTTGTGCTATATAGCCCACAGATAACGTGGTTCATTTACTGCCATGAACGACTTGTATGACAGTCTGTTGTTGGCTGTGTTTCAGTTGTTTCAGAACAATCAATCACCATAATCCAATTACCCTCATTATTTATTATTTTTATATGAACAAATCCAGTGCCTGTTAGCAGGATGAACACTTTTATTGTTGTTATATCCTCGATTGTCGCGATGTTGTCGACAGGTTAGCTAGCGGGGAAAGTTCTGAATATTGACGAGGAAAGCTCGACCCCCCCGATTGGCCCGTTGAGCTTACTGAAGCATCAGAAGCGTCTCAGAAGCGTATCTGTCAAAAATAGACGGATCGCCGCTGACGGGAACACAGACAAGATCCTGCTGAGTCAAGGGGTCGCATTGAACCTGGCTAACATCGTATTTGACCTCCATTTTTGACGGTTAAGATTTGTTGAAGAGATCCATAATGCACTCATAGTGTAACAGTTCTTTGGGGAACAACATAACCTTTATAGCGTCGGGAATGACATTCAAATCATCTTCACATGGAATACATGTCTGACCTTTGTGTGGGTCGCAGAATATTGATAACCCATTATAGGCTCGCAGTCATCTGGGCACCAACGTATGGTTGTAGTGTTGAACGTCTTATAAACACACTGATTACATCTGGGTTAGATGTCATTAGATCTCATTACCCCGCTGCTTAAGATACGGCGCTTAGCTACCTGTTACAATTGATTTTTTAAGTTATTTTACTTTATCTTTAAATGACCTCGCCCTACATCAGAGATGTTCCGTCGTTCTATGTTCCTAAAGGTACCAGTGAGACTTCCGTCTGTTTTCCTGCCGCTAAAATGTTGAACTCGGTGCCTCTGGATATCGGAGCGGCCGGCTCCCTCGCTGGATATCTTTAAATGGACATTTTAAAACGGAGTACTTTCTAGTCGAATGCATTTGTTTGTTTTACATTTTTCCACGACATTTGGCATCGCACATTAGCAGTGAAGGTCTATATTACTGTTTGGTCATTCAGCAGACACTTTAATCCAAAGCCACTTCCAGTGAATCCTTACGTCTACGTAATAGTCATTTATGTAAACCTTCCATAATACAGTATAGCATATAATCTACTGTATGTACACAGCGTATACTGTCAGTAACGTCGACCTCGACTCTATATATTGTTTACTCGTCGGGCTGTTTTCTCTGCTACATGTACATGAATACTACATGTACATGAATACTACTCGTGTTAGATGTGTTTTCTATAGATGTCTTGATTCTTTGTAGTTTCTGCTGCTGCTGTACTGTGCTTTGTGCTTTGTGCTTTATTCTGATCTCACCATACACCCCGTGTACGTGTGAAGAAGCCAGTTAAACATCCCCGCTTCTCGTGTGTGTGTGTGTGTGTGTGTGTGTGTGTGTGTGTGTGTGTGTGTGTGTGTGTGTGTGTGTGTGTGTGTGTGTGTGTGTGTGTGTGTGTGTCTGTTGTCTCGTGTTCCGCTCGTTAAATCACAGGATCAGTTTTAATGAAGACCCAGATCCTCCGCTGACCGCCGGGCCGAAGGGACTCCGAGAACAACCATGGGGTCGTCATGGAAACCGCTGATCCTGCTCTCCATAATCAGCTGCCTTTCAGGTAGGACGCCACCGCCGCCTCCGCCGCCGCCGCCTCCACCTCCGCCGCCACCTCCGCCGCCTCCGCCGCCTCCGCCGCCTCTGATGTCACGAGGGGGGTGTCGGGGGGGGGGGGGGGGGGGGCGGAGTCAGGGACACAATCACAGGGTCTGCTGCCGTATGACACGGTGGGTCACTGATGTATCCCGGCGCAGGCTAACCGACGCTAACTCGACCGAGACGCGAATTCCAAACGACAGACAACAGCAAGACGTGTCGTGAAGATGACGGTCGCCTGTCAGGGCGCGGCGTTACCGTCACAGAGGGCGAGGTGAGGGACGGCTGTTTCTCACCGCGGTGTTCGGACCGAGACGCGCAACGTGGGGGTTTTTTAAGGTCGTCGGGTGTTTTGGCTTCTTTTTGTGTTCCATTGATTTCAGATAAAAGACGACGTGTTTATGTAGGACTTAATAAATCTGGCCGTGACTCGGGTGGCCGATGAGCAAAGCAAGGTTCGGACGCTCGCTGCATTAGCCTGAGTGCTCGCCTTCGGCTGTGAACGACGAAAAAACACAGTAATTCTAACAAATGGAAACGGATCAGAAGACATTAGTCACTCCCTGCAAATGGAACCAAGAACAATTATCCGATTGGTGTTGCGCAAGTAAAAAAGGAAACTTAGTGGCTGGTTTGACTGATGGAAGGATTATAATTAAGCTCTCCCACGCCGGCAACAACGCTGTCCGTCAACCAGAAGAGCTTCCGCGGAGCCACGATTCCAATGTTCAGCTCACTGTTATATTCATAGTTTACCGATCTCCTCTTGAATTGGGATTAGCTTTGGTTTGTTAACATGTCGGTATCAAGTGGAGGGCGGCTCTGTCTGCTCGTCAAGTCTGGGAAGAAATCAATCACTTAATCCTTAATTTTCGCCTAACGCTGAATCAGGCGCCGTTGTCTGAAAACCCGCATTGCATGAAATTGCGGCGCACGCGTCGTGCATCGGGACACTGTGGCCGGCGTGTCGGCGCGGCGCGGCGGCGGCGGCGGCGGCGGCGGCGGCGGTGGCTATAGTGCGCCACGCGGCGTGCGTTGCCCTTGAGCTTGGCTGGCGTTTCGTCCGCGAGCTTCTAGCGCAGGATTTAAGCGAGCGTGTGGAGCCGTGTTGGCTGCATTCTGTTGCCCAGAGCGACGCCACCACCTCCACCACATCCCTCCTCCACCACCTCCACCACCTCCACCACCTCCACCACCTCCAGCAACAACAACAGCAACAGACACACATTTGAATAAGAAAACCTGATGTTGTTCTTTTCGTTTCTCCAAACCATGTCTCTTCTGTCCATAAAGACCCCCACACACACATAACACAAACAGACACATTTCATGATAATCATGATAATAATTTTATTTACAGACCACTTTTCCAGCAAGACGCACTAAGAGCTTTCCAAGGGAAGGGAATTCATAGAAGAAAATGAAAATATCTGAAAATATCAGCATTATGTTTGTCAGCAGTGTTACTCTGTTATAGATTGTGATGCAGACCGGTCAGTGCTGAAAGGTGATTGGTCCAGTCTGTCCACCGTGTATCTTCACGGATTGGTCGGTCGTCACCCGGGGCGGCTCTGTAGCCGACTGGACGTCTCGTCACGTCTCGTCCAATTGTATGCATGCGGTGTGACCACAGCAACAACAGAACACAGTGATTATTCCTCCTCTCAGACCAACAACAACCGGCCCTCAAGGGCCCAGTCAGGCATAATATGGCGGCGAGGAGAAGAGTCTCTTCAGGCAGGGGAGACGGAGACATCTTTGGCTTTCAAGGGAGCTAATGTGAATATATACAGTATAAATCTACATATATCCATGTATATCTATATATATATATATATATATATATATACGTATATGTGGCCCCTCACCTGGCCCAGCTACAGTCTGGGGTGGGTGGGGCTACAAACCTGTGGTGCATTGGCTAATCAATAATCTAATTCGACACCACTGCCACGCGCTGTGCTCCAGTATATTTACTGTGTGTCCGGATGAAGAGAGAAGGCTGTGCTCAGCTGTGTCGTGATAGAGACGGAGATGTCGTGAGATGAATGGACGTCTCCCCACACATCCGTCAATGTGTCCGGATGAAGGAGAGGAGAAGCAGGAAGATGCATCTCGTCGCGTGGCGTTCTGTTATGGTGTTAGACAGCCAGTTCAGCGACCCCCCCCCGACATCCCCGAGTCATTAAATACACTCGTCTCCGGACCGGACGGATGGCGTTTAGGTCGGGGACGGTCTTTTATCCGAAGTGTCTTGCGGATGTACTGCGGTGGATCACGGTACGTTCACATATAACCCCTGAACCCCGGTGGGAGTGTTAATGCTCCTCGCTCTGACCGATCTGATTATCGTGATCAGTATGATTATGATGACGCTATTATCGGGGACGATCTTCTCTCCGGAGAGCCGAGATAATGTTGATTAACAAAAAAATGCTGAAGGATTTTTCATCGACCAGGCATTTTCAGAGAAGCAATACTTTTATTTCCGCAGCGCCGTGGATGTTTGTAGTCGTTTGAATGCCGTGAATCGGCGGCCATTTTTAATGCTATAAATGCCTCCTCGTGTAAACATGAACTCCAACATGTCAGCCGTACAGAACAGTAAACTTACCTCGACCAGACGCCGCTATCAATCCATTTTCTTCTTCCATTCGTTTTATGACATCTTCCAATACGTTAACGACGATTCCTCTCAACGTGTTTTCTATTCACGAAGCGACAGACGTGGTTGGTCCGTCGTGACGCCTCCCAGTATCGACATATCGTTCCATCGTGGTTGTTTACAGCGGACAGTTATTAGTTTACCCTCCACGGTCATTCCCCCCCCCCAACCCTCTCTGTGGGATCTGTACGCCCTCCT
Organism: Coryphaenoides rupestris; assembly: GCA_002895965.2. Lineage (NCBI taxonomy): Eukaryota > Metazoa > Chordata > Actinopteri > Gadiformes > Macrouridae > Coryphaenoides > Coryphaenoides rupestris. Next base: position 22,582 of record PIJE02001666.1, read on the forward strand.
AACCCCCCTCGTCCCCACAACTTAAATACAACATCGGGCGCTTTTTTCTCCGTGCAGCCGTATAGACTTTTTTTTTTTTACGGGGGAATCGATTTTTCTTCTTTATTTATGATCTTTATTATCCGCCCATTTTGCGATGAAGATGAATCCGGATAATTGTGTCGCGACCTTGACTGTCTGGTCCGGCTGGATGACTGGATGTATCCCACCACACCGCCGCCCCCCATAATAACATCACTTAGCCCCGTAATTATTTAGTCTGAGTGCTTTTATATCCGGTGTATTATAGCAGTGTATTAAGAAGTAAGCCGCAATCATTTGGAAAACAACAAAAGTACGTCGACGTACGCGTTACTTTACTCTCAGGATTTTTTTTCACCCCACGGTGACTCTGATTTTGATTGGAGGACGTCGTCACGGCGCAGACACGGCGCAGACAGGGCAGTCAATTAAATGATTGCGAACTTTTGTTTTCCCGCCCGTGGGTCCAAATTAAGCGATGCATATTTAATGTATTTTCCTGAAAGACGATTTATATCTCGTTTATTTTTTCTTTTACGACGCACGCGTCGCATATTTCGTGTTTTTTTTCTACACCCATGAATGTTGAGTGTAGCATGACAAAGCCCGGCGCCGCCTCGCGCCGTCTGCACACATCCATCCACGCAGTCATGTGCTGGAATTTTAAAGGATCGGTCGCGCAGAAGCCATCCAGCAGCAAAACACAAACGCATTTGCGCAGGAATCACATTAAGCTGTGAAAAAGCGAATGCACCGTATATATATCTGCTCTGTCCTGCAGGCAAACTAAGATCACAATATTATGCGCGTGTCTTCGCTTAAGATGCCGGTCACATCGTTCAGCCCAAAGATCCTCCGCCGCCCCCCCAACACATCCACGGACACATCCACGGAGAACCATCTCCCACCTCGGCCTCATCTGAATTGAACCAGACGTCTCTCTCGAAGGCCTCTGCCAAGGTCCATTATCTCGGTCTTTTGGTCAAACGTTGGCCGAAATTAGTGCATTGTGTCAGCCTGCAGACATAGCGTCTGCAGACAGGCCCGTAAACACAAGGAATAAAACATAGAAGAAGAAGAAGAAGGAGAAAAATTGTATTAAGCAGAGCGGGGGCCGAATAGTCTTGTGGTTCAGGGTGTAGGACACCCGGACGAAAAAAGTTTCTGGGTTCAAAACCCCAGCATCCTTCAGCAAGACGCCGCCCCTAACCCTGACCTGCTCCTTAGTAACATGTACACTATATGGATATAAGATACTTCTGAGAATCATTCTGTGTAAATCAACGCTACAACTCAAAATTACTTCCCAAAAGTGTAGTTCAAGTCATAGCTAGACACAGATCTCAGAGTATCAGCTGTCTGGTCGGCGCTGAGGTCCAAGGACGTCGTCCCTGCGGCGCTCCACTGCGGTGCGACCGTGATTACCGGCCTCCGTCACGGGTCACCGGGTTCATCCCCGTGGTTCTGAGATTGGGTTCCTCCGGGTCAGACCTGCGCCGGGCTTCCCCTCGATCATCATCCCCGGACTTTAACACGGTCAGGGGGGGGGGGGGGGTCGCCTGTTTGACTCCCAACACGATGGGTTCCGGGTTCACGACTGGGAGTAAAAGAACAAGATCCGAACCGGGTGGCCCGCCCGGCCGGCGGTGTCCGGCCTCACCTGAAGCGTCCGTGTGTGGGTGACGAGATCTTCGGTCTCGACGCTCACGCCTGTCACTGTGGAGCCGTTGGTTTCGATCGCGGCGCCTCCTGGAGGTTCGGTCGGTCTGCTTGGTCAGCAAGACAATCACCCGATCTTCAACCGCGACCTGCTCACAAACTGGAGATTTGTGCTGCAAAATCCCTGAATGGATTCATTATTCTTACATACGGCACCTTTAATACTATTATTAACAGTATTACCATATATATATATAATATCATTTCATATAATATAATAGAAAATTGTATAATAAGTCCTACATCCATGTGGAGTGCGGGGCCACACAACATTTCAGCGGGCCAATTGAAATTCAATGAAACGAGAGACTTTGTCAAGAGGGTCTGAGCGGCTCCGCGAGCAAGACGGGCGCATCAGTGATTCATGGAGTCGGCCTCGCCAAGGGCACCGCCGTCGTCCTGGAGTGTGTCCTCCCCCACGGGAATCGGTTCGGGAAATTTGCATACGGCGCACGTATGGCTCAACACACACACACACACACACACATGCAACACACACACACACCCACAACACATCACACACTTCAGCCACAACTCCGCGCACTATAGCGCACAGAAATAACAGTAGATCCATGTTTCCAGAGAGAGAGAATGATTTAACGGACCTTTTAGGAAATGTAAACAGAACAGAGAGACGCTGTCGGCTACAGTCGGGATACAGCCGAGCCGCGCCGGGGAG
>PIJE02001666.1:30000-57500 GCA_002895965.2 Coryphaenoides rupestris
GTGGAGCGCCGGGGCGTGGGTGGTGCTTCTCTCGGTTGAAGACGCCCCCCCCCCACAGCAATCTCATTTCCCCGCCCTCCTCGCAGCATCAGATCCATTCTATGTGATGAATTCAACCCTAATTAATTACCAGTTTATTTAAATGTGATGCAGGCTGCGTGGGCGGCGGCGGCGGCGTCGGCGGAGGCGGTTCTCCCGCGAGCCGAGGATCACTTTATTTACCAGACAATGGAAAATAGCCACGCAGCGTTTCAGATAGAAATGGGATTTAGAGAAGTGATTAAACGCGCCCTCCCCGCCGCTTCCATCTTGCGTTTGGCGGGTTTTCCCGGCGTCTTAAGCTCGTCGGCTATTTCATCTTTTTAACAACATGTTGTTGTTGTTGTTGTTGTTGTTGTTGTGTTGTTGTGAAGCGTTCCAGCGCTGGCCGCTGTGTTGAGATGTAATCCGTCACGTTTTAATATACTTGACAAATGATGTCTTCGTATAATATTTGAATGGAAAGCACTGTTTGAATGTACTTAGCAGTACACCACAGTGTCACAGTATAAAACGATATATTACACATTTACCCTTTGGCACAGTATATAAGTATACATTATACTGTGTACTCCCCATGAAGAAACTACGTAATGTGTTCCGGAAGAAATAAGATCGCTCCGCTGTTTCGTTCGATTTGACCTTTTTTTTTTTGTTGTTGTTGTTAAAAAGGAACATAGATTCACCGAACAATGAGCCGGGCCTTGGGCCACAGGTATCGACTGCGACGCTTCCTTTCACGCAATTAAAAAAACGCGGCGAGTCCTTTGTGGTCGGCCGCCGAGGGCTCGATGTTATCTGAGGCGGGGGGGGGGGGGGGTGGGGGGGGGGGTGGGGGGGGGGGGCGGCCGGTTCGCCCGTCTCGTATTGTTCCTCGCCGCCGCTTAATGTCGGCCCCCGACGGCCGGGCCCCTCTCAGCGCCTCGGTCGCCTGCGCCCCGGCGTTCCCGCGGAGACAGGGATCGGCGGTATCTTGCCGGGGTCATTTCCTTTATCTGATGAGGGAGACAGCTGACAACACACACACACACAGACACAGAGAGAGAGAGAGAGAGAGAGGGAGTCAGAGAGGGAGAGAAATTGAGAGATGGAGAGAGAGAGAGAGAGAGAGAGAGAGGGGGAGATGGGGAAGGGCGGTGAGAGAGAGAGAGCGAGAGGGGAGAGCGAGCCACTCAGAGCCACAAAAGGCTTCCTCGGTGTGTAATGCGTTGTATTCATCAGCGCCGGCCGCTCTCGCTCTCTCTCTCTCTCTCTCTCTCTCTCTCTCTCTCTCTCTCGCCCCGTAATGAGACTTCTCTCCGCCGCCGTCCACCTCGTGACATCGCACTCTTTTACCGCCGCAATCCAACGAGAGAGAAAAAAAAAAAAGTTTCCAGCGGCTTTTTCCTTCTTTCCTTCTTTTCTTTCTTTGTTACCACGTGAGAGGCGGCGGGTGAAGTGGCGGCAGGGCAGGGCGACGGTACGGCTGTTGAATTAAATAAATCAGGGAACTAAAAAGGTTTATAATTCTCTCCCGAATTCAGCCAAAATAGATCCAACTTAGAATTTGGTTGTCAGACATGTCATCTGTTCACACGCAGGATTTACGACATTACTAGCATATACAGTATATATACATATATATATACAGTATATATATATATATTATAACAAAGTGAGAGATGTTGTGATGTACCTCCCAGGAGAGCGTTTATGAATCCTCTCGTCTCTAATAGTACATCGGGACGGAGACGCCCATATGTTGGCGGTCGCGGCCGATGAAGACGCGGCGGCTCTCTACTGTAAATCTCCTTCAGAGAGGCCGCTCGCTAGCAGGCTAACACATTCCTTCCCGGTAACTAATGGGTCCGCTTTTCAATTGTAAAAAACTCCCGGTGCCTTTAATTTAAAAATGGATTCCCTGTCCGCGGTATTCCCGGGAGTCGGTGAAATACTGTAATTGCCCAACTCGCCCAATTGCGGGGGGGGAAAAAAAACAATATTTTCGCTGCCGACGATTCCCCAAAGGCGCATAATTATTTGTTCAGCCTTATTTAGTTTCTCCCCGGCTCTTCATCATGCACTCCAACATAAAGCCCCCCCCCACCCCCCACCCCCCCCCTGGTTCCCATTCCTCTGTTGTCCCGATGAGTGTGTTCTCAGCACCACCCTCATCGTCATCTTCATCGCTGTCTCTTTGTCTCTCGTACTTTTTGCATTCACGTGGAATGTTTGCGTTGGAGAAGCACGCGCTATTCCACAGAGGAAGACGTTATGTTTCCGCTCCTTAATGCGACTTCTCGAGGAGTAAACTGAGCCGCCGTCAGGGGAGATGATCGCCTCGCGTCGCACGTCGGCCACTTATTATATTTTCAACGCGCGGCGTCAAAAAAACAAAAAGAGCGGGAAACCGTTTTCCATTGTCGTCGCTGTCAGGTGTCGGCCCTGAGCTGCGGCGGGGGAGCGTCGCCTTCGGAGGGAGGGGATCCGCTGAAAGAGAGATGAATGATTCCGGGCAGGTTCAACCGTAGTTCTGCCGTCTTGCAGGGGGTGTTGTTTTCCTGGAACCTCGATAGACCTTCTCTCTCTCTCTCTCTCTCTCTCTCTCTCTCTCTCTCTCTCTCTCTCTCTCTCTCTCTCTCAACGTTGTGATGTTCCGTCTCCCCGTCTTCTCTGTCACACTCTGGGTTTACTCTGTCTGGGTGGACAGTGATATGCGCGGGTCGCGACCCCCTCTGCGTGTCTGCAGGGGCTGAGGACGGGGGCGGTGAGAAATTCTTACCGGTCGGTTTCTTTCTGGTTCTTTTCCGGTTCTTCCTCGGGGGCTCGTCTGGGTGTCGGGGACGGTTCACTCCGGCGGGCGAGCTGCTCCACTTGCAGACAGAATGTTCTGGGTCCGATCCCCAACGTCCACAACCACAGTCATCCCTCGACGCGTTTGCCCTGAAACACCTTAATTACTTTGCTGCATTATGACATCCATCTGAAGACTCTGTTGGTCTCTTATTTGGATTAAAACACTAAATGTGTCCAGACCTTGGCACGGACGACCCGAATTCCCGAATTTTATTTAGTTTTGTTTTTGTCAGCTCCTTATCTTTATGTACCACAGCGATATATTGCTGTCTGCTTCAACTAATGTGCTCTTTGTAAATCACTGAGGATAAAAGCGTCTGCCAAATGCCCTCAATGTAAATTTAATTATGAATGTAAATGTGTTGTCTGCATGTGGATGATGTAGCATTAGCATTGTTTAGCATATTGTGTGTTCTTAGATGTTGGTAATGCACTCAGAATGGCACGTCTGCTCTTATCTCAGCTATTATGCAGACAACCAGCAATTATGAAACTCGTTCTATTAACCTTGTAACTATGAATGCTTGAAACCTGCTCTATTCTTATCTTTATGTACCACAGTGATATATTGCTGTCTCTCTTAACAAATGTACTCTTTGTAAGTCACTTTGGATAAAAGATAAGGTTCCCTAAATGTAAATGTGAATGTGAATGATGTGTCGTCACCGTATGTTATATTTTCAGCGTCACATCTAATCTCATGCAATGCATCCTGGGTAAATCCCTCTTTTTGGAGTGAGCCTCCGTTACCGTCAACACACGCGGTGAACGCCACACGTTCACCCGGTCGGCGTGTGTGCTGTTGTTGTGTGTGTTGTGTGTGTGCCGTTGTGGTGTGTGTTGTGGTGTGTGTGTGTGGTGTGTGACTCATGCTCAGACCGTCGCCTTTCATTTGTCGTCGTATCAACACAAAGTGATCCCCCCCGGTGTGTGTCGTACGCCCGTCCGGTCGACCCCCGCCGGCCTAAATCGGTCCTGAAAACGAACCGGGTGGGCAGAGTCCGTCAACGCAGTACATCCATTAATTGGATTGTCATCGGTATTGATCATTTAGATATACATCCGGTCGGAGTGTAAAAGTGGCCCAGCGATAACGATGACGCTGGTAAATTGTTTCCATATTCCCAGAGTCTCCTAATAGTCCTCTGGCACCGGCCTTTAGAAAGCTATTAGGACTAACAGGACATCCTAATAAACTCTCCGGCTTCCTCTCTGTCGTCCGGCCGGCCGGTGTGTCTTGTGATGCTAACCCCGCCCGCCGCCGCCCGCCGCCACCCTCGTGTTCCCTGCTTGCATTACCTACGTTCACACCAAGGTCCTTCCAACCCCTTTTTGACCCTTAAAGCCCATTTTCAGGTCCGGAAATGTTTTTTTTTTTGCATTGATCCTTTCTTGAACGACAACGGCACTGCATTGGTGTGCACCACATGTTTCCCAGCGCATATTTCGAACCCAGTCTGAGAACAGCGAGTCCGGGTGAGGTTAGGCCTGCACATAGTTCTAGTTTTCTCAATGCTCCAGGTCATCAGGTCAGTCTGTCAGTGTCTGAGGTCCCAAGCGGCCAAAGTTGTGAACCACTGGTGCAGATGAGGAGGACGGTGAAGGTGAACACGGGGTCCCGTTGACGGTTCTGGTACGGCTGGATGATGTCGACGACGTGACCTTTGACCTTCCGCGGGACAACAAGTTCCTCACGATACCTCCGCTGTCTCTGTTGCAGCCGGAGGCTCTTCCTCCTCCTCCTCCTCGTCATCGTCATCATCATCGTCGTCGACGTCGTCCCTCCACTCCCGGACCAGACAGAGACAGCAGGACTGGGGAGGAGGGCGAGGGGCGGCCTCTTCCTCCTCCTCCTCCTCGGAGTGGACCTCCTTCACCTCCGCTCGCCATGCCCCCCGCCGGCCCCTCCAGCTGTCAGCGCCCAGCTCCCAGGAGGGGGACTCACCCAGCCAAGGTGAGACCGAGACCCCCCACACACCCCCACACCCACCTGACACCCCCTCGACTCGGAGGACAAAGAGGAGAGAACGAGTCGGCCTTCAGCCTGTCTGTCACCCTGTCTGCTAGCGTCTGGTGGCGGAGGATGAATGGATCTCACAGATCCATCATCACCGCTCACGCTCCGGACCGACCGGGTGCTGGCCTCGGGGAGATTGAAGTGGGATTGCTGAGTTCTCCTTCTGTCTCACTCTCTCTCATTCTCTCTCTCTCTCTCTCTCTCTCTCTCTCTCTCTCTCTCTCGCTGTTTCCTCTTGCACGTCTCTCTCTTCTCTCGTCTCTCTCTCTCTTTTCGCGCTGTCTTTCCTATCCTTCTCTCTCTCTCCCTCAGTCATTCCTGTCTCTCCCTCTCTCTCTCTCTCAATCTCTCTCTCAATTTCCGTCGTCGTCTCTTTCCTCTCACTTGCCGTCTCTCTCTCTCTCTCGTCGCTCTCTCTCTCTTCTCTCTCTCTCTCTCCCCTCCCTGTATCCCTGTATCCCTGTCGTCTCTCTCTCTCTCTCTCTCTCTCTCTCTCTCTCTCTCTCTCTCTCACAGCCTTACCATCTCTTGCTCGCTCTCTCTGTCTCTCTCTCTTCGTTTCGCTATCTCTCCGTCTCTGTCTCAATCTCTCTGTCGCCCATCTCTCTGTCTCTCTCGCTGGCTCTCTCCACTCTGGCCGTCTCTCGCCATCTCCTACTCTATCCCTCCCTCTGCTCCCTCTCTCTCCATTCTCCATCTTCCCTCTCCCATCTCTTCTCCATCTCCTCTCTGTCTCTCCTGTCGCTCTGCCTGGCTGCTGTCAAGGGGGTCAGGCCCTTGCGGTGGATGGATATGTTTGTCAGGAGTTAAAGGATGTAAACCCCTGCAACACAACGGGGAGACAGACCTAACCATATATATATATATTATATATATATATATTATATATATATTTGATATATATTTCTACACGGGTCACCAGACGCTGTGGGCGTGACAGGGCTATTACAGTCAGGCCAGTCGAGGAGGCCTCCCTAATTAATCACCGGCAACCCGGCCCTGAGTGGCCTCCGTCGTATATTTCCACCATTTCATCTGTTTTTTTTATTATTTATATCTGTCTATCTTGCATTTGTTTTGTGTCCATACGTCACTGTCTGTGGTTATTTGCCCTTCGTCTTTCGTTTCATCTTGTCAGTTATAATGAAGAGATTGTGATATGGATTTAATCATGAGCGAGAGGTTTGTACGTTTGTATTTCTCCACATTATTGTATGTTCTTAGACGTTGGTGACTGCGCTCAGAACGCCACGTCTGCTCTCATCCCGGCTACGATGCAGGCAACCTAGCAACTATGAACCTCGTTCTATTAGCCCTGCACCATGAATGCCTTGAAAACCTGCTCTATTCTTATCTTTATGTACCACAGTGATGTGATGCTGTCTCTCAAATGTACTCTTTGTAAGTCGCTTTGGATAAAATCGTCTTTCAAATGGCCCTAAATGTAAATGTAAATATAGTGTATGTTCATGGGTGACTGGCTCTGCCCACCAAACACCGCGAAGCTGTGTACCTTGAATGCACTGCAGAGCAATCCATTCATGCATTCCTCATTCAACTTCATATCACTCCATCTCCTCTTAAAACCCACTCTCCTGTCACTCAACACTAGGAACACAACCAGTGTATTTCCCGGACTTGGGTTATGGAAAGTAATTCCCCTACTTCTATCTGAAGCAGTGGATTCAACACTCTCTCTCTCTTCTACTCTCTCTGGTCTCTCTCTCTCTCTCTCTCTCTCTTCTCTCTGTCTCTCTCTCTCTCTCCTCTCGTGCCGTCTCTCTCTGGTCTCTCTGTTCTCTCTCTGTCTCTCTGTCTCTCTCTCTCTTTCCTCTGTCATCTCTGTCTCTCTCCGCTGTTTCACTCCTCTTGCCCGTCGCTCTCTCTCTCTCCCTCAACATTTCCTGTTCCCCCTCTCTCCTCTCTCTCTCTCTCTCTCTCTCTCTTCTCTCCTCTCCTCTCTCTCCTCTCTCTCTCTCCTCTCTCTCCTCTCTCTCCTCTCTCTTCTCTCTCTCTCTCTCTCTCTCCCTCTCCTCTCCTCCCTCTCCCTGCTCCCCCTCTTCCCTCTCTCTCTCTCTCGGGAGAGGGAAGCGGGCGAGAGAGCTCCAGTCCTCCTGAGTAGAGCGAGCCACGGTCCAGCGGTGGTGGTGGGGGTGGTGGTGGTGGTGGTGGGGTGAGGAACTGAGCTGTGGTGGTCCGCCATCTCTCTGCCTGAGATACTGCTGATGTGTCTCACTGAGCGCGCTGTGCAGCGTCGCCGCCGTAGTGATAAAAACCATAATAAAGAGTTATAAATACACGCAGCGTTAAAGTGATGGACAACACAAATTCGTAATTTACTTCCAATTATGTTATTAAAGGCGCCGTGAGTGACGCCGTTGTTGTGGCTCCTGACAGCCGGTCTGTTTTTTGCGTCGTCGTGGCGACGACTGTTGTTTTCTAATGTTCTACAATTTATCAGTGATTGCTGATCGCTGTCATAATTATTTAGCACTTATTTTACCAAATAACTGTCTTTATTTTGAGGGTTATCCAGCATTAAGCGTCGGAAAATGATTGCATATAATTATATTAATATTTACATGACATTATATGCTAATTATACGATATATTTGATATATTTATCATCAATAAAATACATTTCAAACCTTTCGACATTGGCTCCGACGTTCAAATAAAACCTCCAAATGCCTCAAATGTTAAAATGTTGCTGCTGCTACCTGATAGTAGAATAGAACCGGTTCCAGCGTATAGCAGTGGTTTTACTGCTGTCTGTTCATCAGGAGTGTGTGTGTGTGTGTGTGTGTGTGTGTGTGTGTGTGTGTGTGTGTGTGTGTGTGTGTGTGTGTGTGTGTGTGTGTGTGTGTGTGTGTGTGTGTGTGTGCTGTGTGTGTGTGTGTGTGTGTGTGTGTGCGTGCGCTCTCCCTCAGATATTGATTAATTACCCCAGCTGACCTATGGAGTATTACACAAGCTCTCCGCTTATCTGCGGACGACCAATTTGCCGACCAAAGAAACATTTATCTCCGGGAAAAACGTCCAAGGTCTCCATTCATCGTTAGGCTCGGTTGGTTTTACTCCGGCTCCTTGTCTTCTGTCTTGGTTAGCTTCTGGAGTCTTCTGGAGATGCTGCTAGACCAGGGTTAAGTCTCATGGACCCCACAGTGTTTAGTCTCATGGACCCCACAGTGTTTAGTCTCATGGACCCCACAGTGTTTAGTCTCATGGACCCCACAGTGTTTAGTCTCATGGACCCCACAGGGTTTAGTCTCATGGACCCCACAGGGTTTAGTCTCATGGACCCCACAGTGTTTAGTCTCATGGACCCCACAGTGTTTAGTCTCATGGACCCCACAGTGTTTAGTCTCATGGACCCCACAGTGTTTAGTCTCATGGACCCCACAGGGTTTAGTCTCATGGACCCCACAGTGTTTAGTCTCATGGACCCCACAGTGTTTAGTCTCATGGACCCCACAGTGTTTAGTCTCATGGACCCCACAGTGTTTAGTCTCATGGACCCCACAGTGTTTAGTCTCATGGACCCCACAGTGTTTAGTCTCATGGACCCCACAGGGTTTAGTCTCATGGACCCCACAGTGTTCAGTCTCATGGACCCCACAGGGTTTAGTCTCATGGACCCCACAGGGTTTAGTCCCATGGACCCCACAGGGTTTAGTCTCATGGACCCCACAGTGTTCAGTCTCATGGACCCCACAGGGTTTAGTCTCATGGACCCCACAGGGTTTAGTCTCATGGACCCCACAGGGTTTAGTCTTTTGGACCCCACAGGGTTTAGTCTCATGGACCCCACAGTGTTTAGTCTCATGGACCCCACAGTGTTTAGTCTCATGGACCCCACAGTGTTTAGTCTCATGGACCCCACAGTGTTTAGTCTCATCACAGTGTTTAGTCTCATGGACCCCACAGTGTTTAGTCTCATGGACCCCACAGTGTTTAGTCTCATGGACCCCACAGTGTTTAGTCTCATGGACCCCACAGGGTTAAGTCTCATGGACCCCACAGGGTTTAGTCTCATGGACCCCACAGGGTTTAGTCTCATGGACCCCACAGTGTTTAGTCTCATGGACCCCACAGGGTTAAGTCTCATGGACCCCACAGGGTTCAGTCTCATGGACCCCACAGTGTTTAGTCTCATGGACCCCACAGTGTTTAGTCTCATGGACCCCACAGTGTTTAGTCTCATGGACCCCACAGTGTTTAGTCTCATGGACCCCACAGTCCCATCAGTACGATCCAGGCACCTCTTCAGCAACACCAAATTCCATGTTTTCCTTTCACTACAATTATTGTCGTCACCTAGGAACTTATATCATATTAGTACTATTTACATAATTATTAATGTTGTAGTTGCCAAACAAATATTATGCTATGTTATGTTATTGTCATTATTAATGATGCAGTCACCTGTGAACTAATATAATGCTATTATGGTGCAGCATCATTACTAACATTATACTATTATCATTTGCCATCATTATAAATATTGTCGTAGCCTAGGAACTAACCTTATACTATTTGCATTATTATTGCCTCTGAGGCACACTTCTGTTTCTGGGTTTAATTTGATCAGATCATAACAGATGCAGCACAGAATTTTATTTAATATTATGTAATATTTTGTGTTGTATCCAAATCAAAGTTTTCACCGGGACCAGCCCAGTACCACTGAGGGCCCACGCACCCCAGGTTGGGAACCACTGGGCTACAGGATGTTAAAACATGAAGCTCATTTGAACATCACGCTCGGAGTTCCAGAGCTAGTCGTCATGAAATATGTATTATATATATACACTATATATATACACTATATATATACACTATATATACTGACGGCTGTCAGATCAAATATGTAGGATATAGGGTTCTGCACTAAAGAGAGAATAACTGAATATAATTTGAAAGGGAAAGCTAATGAATGTATTTTAAGGTTAACTGAAGCTTTGACGGTTATTATAACAGCGGAGACAGATCTATTATTTATTACAGTACAGTACGTTTGTTCCATTGCAAACAAACATTGCTCGTACACATTGACATGTATACCAAAAAACAACAAGTTGAATAAAAGCCTCCGATAAATTACTAAACGTGAATTGAAGTAATTCCGTGCTACGATATTACTCCTTGTATGTACAGTAGCTTCCCTGATGGAGTATTGGGCGTTGCCTTTGCTCTGTAAATGGTAATGTCGGAGTGTTTAATTGGATGACTCTCGCCTTGCTTAACCTGTGGCTCCGTGGAGTCCCGGATTGGCCCCCAAGGGCCTCTGGATCTCTCTGAGCAGAGAGCTGAGGGCAGCATCGCAGGCGGGGTCACGACCGCAGGATATGATCCACTGTGTAGTTCAATGGCGTCTCGTCTCGCTGGTCACCTCGCCTACATACACATGACCTGCACATGTTAACAAGAAGACTGCTCACACACACTCAGACGGAGCGCGTTACAATGTGTGTGTGTGTGTGTGTGTGTGGAGTGTGTGTGTGTGTGTGTGTGTGTGTGTGTGTGTGTGTGTGTGTGTGTGTGTGTGTGTGTGTGTGTGTGTGTGTGTGTGTGTGTGTGTGTGTGTGTGTGTGTGTGTGTGTGTGTGTGTGTGTGTGTGTGTGTGTGTGTGTGTGTATGTGTGTGTACGTGTGTGTGTGTGTGTGTGTGTGTGTGTGTGTGTGTGTGTGTGTGTGTGTGTGTGTGTGTGTGTGTGTGTGTGTGTGTGTGTGTGTGTGTGTGTGTGTGTGTGTCTCTTAAATGAGCTCAAGGTTACCATACCAAACGTGAGCTCGTGCTAACAATAGACTTGTGAACGGCTGTGAACCCGATCAGATGACATTAATTTAATGGCTGCTGCCGCTCGGTGTAACGTGTGAATCGTCTCAAATCCAAGTCAAGTGTTCACACTGCAAGGTGTGAGAATTGGATCTGAGCACGCCGAGGTGCCGCTCCTTAATTGGACAATGAACAGGAATGATTTGTGAAACTCCGAAACCTCATAAAGGAATCTATTGTACAACGGAAATACCCACCATTTGAGAATATGGATTTTCCTTTCTTTTTTCCCAGAGTGTGAAAGCGGAGAGGGTTGTGTGATGGGATATCAATCCCACCTTTGGCCCTGTTATGGCTTTCTCTCAATTTCAAATAAGCCACCGAGAACGTTGTTGTGGACTTTTATGTACAATTGCTTTTGCTTACTTCAGCTGCCGTTTAGCAAAACATACATTTTTTTAAAACGTTAATTTGCCAGTTACTGTACTTGTAGTTCTAGACTAATCCAGGCAGGTTGGTTGTTTTTGTATGGTTGTTCAACGGGCAGTTGGTAGAGATGGCGTCTGTGGAGCGATAGCCCAAAAGTAAGTGGGTCGTTCCGTGCCCAAACAGCAGAAAGGATGCCTCTTTTTGTTGGGGCCCGACTTTTCCGCTGACCATTGACCTTTTTGTCCACCACAAAAACCTCAGGACGTTTTTGAGGTACTTTGCTGAGACTTTCACTTCGTGAAAACTTCCTTCTATGTCAGCCATGATAGCCAATGGCTCTTGTCGAAAGCAAATGAGAACACCAAGCCATGTGCTTGTGAGCTTTGGTCCTTGGATAAGCCGATCATTCAGGATGTACCTTAAAACGATCAGTTATTTTGGGATGGCGCACACCCTGATGTGGGCATGTACCACATCTAGCTGGTCTACTGGCCCGGCTTTTGCACGTCTTTCTGAACTTTCTCCTCAATGAGAGCACCGTCTGTTCTTTGAGGTGAGGATTCGGCATTAAGTTCGGCATTACGCTTTCTTACATGGAAGTTGGAGCTGGTGGTGGCCGCCCCACCCTTTGTCTCTACAAAACTAGACATCATCTGTAGGAACCGTCTGTCCTGCACGGATGCTGCAGGTTCACCACCGAAATGCGGAAGATGTGCTTCGGCTGGTCTTCAGTCCTACTGCTGCTGCCACCATGCATCCATCCATCCATTCACCAACCAGCCAAGGTTTGTTTCAACAGCATAGGGTCCACTGCCCCAGGACTGTTAACGACGTCCCATAGCTCCATCAGTTTTGGGACATTAATTCCTATTAGTAGTCCAATCTCTGCATCGATCTGAGACAAAATGACCTTTCTCAGGTAATCCCATTCGTTAAGCAACTCTTGGGGAGGAATATTTGGCTTCGGCAGATCAATTGTACTCTTACAATCTCTTAAAATGGGCCACGGTGCCCATAATGTTTTCACAGCCAAAGCATGTATAATATGCTTTAAATAAATAAACCTTTTCGTCGTGATTTTTTCTTGCTTAGATCTCTGCAAACCTCGGCAGCATGGTCTGCCTTGCAAAATAAGAAGCTGGTAGGCGCTGTGTTGCTCGTCAAGGCTGGAGTTACCACAAGTCGTGATGCTATTGCGGCATTCGTGTACGCTCGGTCCACCTCGGCTTAAGGCGCCTGACCTCACCTTCCCGTCTCTTTGTGCTCTCGGGCGCATCTCTTGAATGTTGATGAAGAAGGGGGGTAATTTGCAACGCTTGCCTCTGCGACTACCGAGCTTCTACTTTTCTGCTTCACGAGTAGCCGGGGTACTGACTGACTCACTGAGCCGTTGTTGCTTAACAACCCGGGCCTGCCTTCATAATGCGGCCGGGCTGCCCTTTGCATCCAATCATACACTGGTTTTTTTTCATACAAATGCAATGTAGGGTAAATAGCAGGCATTATGGTCTTCCTTTTCCTTTTCATCCTCTGGGAGTATTTCTTGTATTGAGCCCAGCATTTCAGAATGTTTATGTTCAGAAGTTCAGAAGTGTTTTCCCTTGATGTGCATCAGTTTTTTTCTAGCTTTACAACCAATCAACCAATCAATCAATATGGATGTCCTCCGTTCCGATATTATCATTATCATCGCTTCAAACGCGATTCGTTCACGAGTCGTTCATTTTCCATCGGGACACGTCAAGGTAATTAAACACTCGATCCGGCGCCACAGTTCAATTTATTCCGTATACGACGGCCTTGTGTGTTCCGGATTTCTCTCAATGTAAAATAAGCCGCTGAGAATGTTGTTGTTGTTGTCGACATTTATGTTCACAATCGCTTGCTTCAACTGTCACGTTTAGCATTGCATCGTTTGCCTCGTGGCAACCGACTTTGAGTGTGTTTGCTCGTAGGTCTTGTGGACTAATTGATGCATGTTGTTGTGTGTTCTCTCTAATTGAATGAATGATCTCATGAATATGTATTAATGAGATCCCGTGTAATTCATGAAGAGTATCTACTCAAACGTCTGTACATGTTCCTGACATCGCGTGGCCTCAGCGTATCGTAGAGTCTCCGTACGTCGACGTACCGGCGGGCTGATTGTCACTTCGATGATGACTTGTGTTCAAACCTCTTCCTCCTCTCCTGTGTTCCGCGGTAGAGAACGAGCCGTACGGCCCCGTCTTCATCCAGGAGCCCGACGACGTCATCTTCCCACTGAACTCGGAGGAGAAGAAAGTGTTGCTGAGCTGCGAAGCCAGAGGAAACCCCCCGCCCACACTCAGGTAGGCTCTATACCTGTCTGTCTGATGCAGGTTGGCGATATACCTGTCTGTCTGATACACTCAGATAGGCTTTATACCTGTCTGTCTGATGCAGGTTGGCTATATACCTGTCTGTCCGATGCAGGTTGGCGATATACCTGTCTGTCTGATACACTCAGATAGGCTTTATACCTGTCTGTCTGATGCAGGTTGGCGATATACCTGTCTGTCTGATACACTCAGATAGGCTTTATACCTGTCTGTCCGATGCAGGTTGGCGATATACCTGTCTGTCTGATACACTCAGATAGGCTTTATACCTGTCTGTCTGATGCAGGTTGGCTATATACCTGTCTGTCTGATGCAGGTTGGCTATATACAGTACCTGTCTGTCTGATGCAGGTTGGCTATATACCTGTCTGTCTGATGCAGGTTGGCTATATACCTGTCTGTCTGATACACTCAGATAGGCTTTATACCTGTCTGTCTGATGCAGGTTGGCTATATACCTGTCTGTCTGATGCAGGTTGGCTATATACCTGTCTGTCTGATGCAGGTTGGCTATATACAGTACCTGTCTGTCTGATGCAGGTTGGCTATATACCTGTCTGTCTGATGCAGGTTGGCTATATACCTGTCTGTCCGATGCAGGTTGGCGATATACCTGTCTGTCTGATACACTCAGATAGGCTTTATACCTGTCTGTCTGATGCAGGTTGGCTATATACCTGTCTGTCTGATACACTCAGATAGGCTTTATACCTGTCTGTCTGATGCAGGTTGGCTATATACCTGTCTGTCTGATGCAGGTTGGCTATATACCTGTCTGTCTGATGCAGGTTGGCTATATACCTGTCTGTCCGATGCAGGTTGGCGATATACCTGTCTGTCTGATACACTCAGATAGGCTTTATACCTGTCTGTCTGATGCAGGTTGGCTATATACCTGTCTGTCTGATACTATACCTGTCTGTCTGATACACTCAGATAGGCTGGTTATACCTGTCTGTCTGATACACTCAGATAGGCTTTATACCTGTCTGTCTGACGCAGGTAGGTGTTGTGAACACACATGTTGTGAACCTCACCTGGCCTGGGGTTGGGTGGGGCTGCACACCTGAGGTGCATCGACGAGTCACTGCCCACAGGTTGAACCAGCCATCACCACACACACTCAGAAGGCGCTAGCATTGCCTGAATACCCCCCGTAGTGGAGCCGAGGGTACCTAAGCGGTTTCTAAGTTCATTTATTCGATGGTTTACGTCAAGCATACTGACTTTAATGACTTTACTTATGAATGTATCAGCACTTATGAACACATTAGGCGTCGGTGTGATTCTGTTGTCTCCGTGCATTGAGCCGTGTTCGTGTCTGAACACTGCGATCCTCTTCTCCCAGTTGGTTCATCAACGGCACCCGGGTGGACCCCGAGGACAGCGACCGCTACGGCCTCATCGATGGGAACCTGATTATCAGCAACGCCAGCGAGACCGCGCGACTACGGGAAGTACCAGTGCACGGCCACCAGCAGCCTGGGGACCATCGTCAGTCGAGACGCGCTGCTGCAGTTCGCCTGTGAGTACGCCGCCGTCGTGCGATGTAACGTCCGCTGTTGTCATGGTGACCACATTTAATCACGGGGGGGGGGGGGGTTAGGGTGATGTGTATCGCCGAAAAAAACACTTTCAAGTGCCTCCAGCATTCGACACGAATTATACAATTAAAAAGTAATAAATTGCCAGTTGGCCTCGATGAGATCTAAATAATTGGTTTGGAGCTTCTCATCCCGTTTGACTTCAAATAGTTTCAGGGGGCGGCGGTGGTGGGTGGTGGTGGTGGCGGTGGTGGTGGTGGTGGGCAGGGGGTATATAAATATGTACCATCTGAAGCGATGCGATGCCCGTCGCTTCTGGTGCTGCTTCTCGTAACCGATGGGCTAGCCGCGCGCCGCTAGCCACGCCGCTAGCCCTCGAACCCGCCGTCTCGGTGGTAATTGAGAGCATAACAAGCACCGCGTTCGTCTCCGAGCGTCCCCCTTGGCATGCCTCCGGGAACGCCGTCACCGGGAAGTTGTTCAGCTGCAGCAGCGGACCCGGAACAGGCGGGGGGGAGCGGGGGCGCCTCGAGGGAACGGTGCCGGCCGGCCGCCAGCCGCCGGCGTTCCCAGCGCGGCGAGGGGCCGTGGCTCGGTAGCCTGATTGGTTTGCTAGAGGGAGGCCGTCTGGTTAGTATGCTAACTCGTTGTTACGGCCGCCGCCGCCGCTGCAGAGTGTGCTTCATGGTACTGGTGTTGTTATGGGAACAGAAACATGTGTTTTACTGCTTGGTGAGTGAGCGGTGGACTGGCCACGGGGAAGGAATTACAGGGTGTATTGTATTTTCACACGTCCATGATCAGAATCCGTCGAGTTTTTTTTGCTTTGCTTGTAGTTTGTCGTGTGTGTGTGTGTGTGTGTGTGTGTGTGTGTGTGTGTGTGTGTGTGTGTGTGTGTGTGTGTGTGTGTGTGTGTGTGTGTGTGTGTGTGTGTGTGTGTGTTGTGGTGTGTGTGTGTGTGTGTGTTTCCCCTTGGTTAAGGCTAGCATCGCAGGGTTATTTTGATTCACAAGCACATGTATTTCAGCACGTGAGTTCATGCATTAAACAATTCACTTACTGGGCGTGCTTTGCGGCTCACGGCTCAGAAATGGCACACAGGACCCCCGGCAGAACTGTGTGTGTGTGTGTGTGTGTGTGTGTGTGTGTGCGCGGTGTGTGTGTGTGTGTGTGTGTGTGTGTGTGTGTGTGTGTGTGTGTACTCCCATATACCTGAAAATAATATTTCATTGTAAGTCAAGGTCTGCTAAATGACTAAATAGTAGTCATAGTGATGCCTCAATGAATTCACACATCCAAAAGTGAATTCCTGCATAGAAACGTGTAAAGATTTAATACAATCTTAAATACAAGCCCGTCTCTCCGGCTAGCCACTGTCTTCCTAATCATGTGGTCTGGTGGGTGACAGGGAGTTATGGTCTCGTAAAGTCATCCAATGCAACCATTCGACGTTCATCTCAGCAGCTCAGAGGACGTGAAGCCGCCCGTCAAGCGTTTCCCGGGCTAACCTTTATTGCGAGACTGGAAAGTTCCGGCGGTTTTTACCGAACCGTAATATTTCACGCTTGGTTCTCCCCCCCCCCCCCCCCCCGACGCAATTTGATTGGCTGTAAGTCTGGAGACGGGCGTAACTCGCCGGCTCAGGAACGCTGGCGAGAACGACGAGACGGGAGAGAAATCCCTTTACGCGCCGAGGGGGAGAGGAACCTCCGTCAGGGCAGCATGCTGGCGCCTGGAGGTACCGGGGTGGAGCTTCCCAACGCTCCAGCGCCTGTCTGTAGGCGGCCTAGCCTAGCGTAGCATGGTCTGGCTCACATTTATGCCACACGTACTGTACTGTATATCAGCTACTGTATGTATTGTGTGTTTAAGATTGACCTCATATTTACATTTAGGGCATTTGGCAGACGCGTTTTTTTCCGAAGGTGACTTACAATAAGCGCATTGAGAATAGGACAGGTTTCAAGCACTCGTAATTGCTTGGTGAATAGAACAAGGTTCAAGCGTTCATAATTGCTGTGTTTCAAGTGCTCAAATGATCCAACTTTGATCTGATATTTGAAATAATGAAGCCCTCAGCGGATTGAAAAAGGTCCCTTTTTTGTACACGCTAGGTCCCGCTGTGCAGAGGGTTACTTGATTCCTCAACTGGTAGATAATGGAGACTGGCAGACACCTTAGTTAGTCACGAGGTGAATTGCTGTGAATTACAATCCAAAGGTAGGGGTTAGGGGTTAGGGTAACCCTAGGGTAACTAGGGTAGACAACTCAATGATACCCTACAGGGATCGAACCCTGAACCTGTTTGGGTGGGAGTCGAACGCCGTAGCTAGCACCCACCACCACCACCACCACCACCACTACCAGCACCACCGACACCAACCTGTCCGCCCTCGTCACGAATAGTTATTTACAAAGGTGCAGAGCTCCAGTAAGTGATGATGACGTCTGGGTTTTTGTAGCCGTTAACCTGGTAAGAGCCCCCCTCACCCAGATCAATAGGCCGGACCCCCTGCTGAGTCCTTCTAAGCGGTGCCTAGAGGCCCTTCTGGTCGTTCCCGGCCCCTGAGTCTCTCTCTCTCTCTCTCTCTCTCTCTCTGATCTACACCGTGTGTTCTGCAGGTCCATCGGGTAAACCGTCAGTCCTCTCTCACCGGCCCCGACGCTGACGTCTTTGTCGAGACGTTTTTCGCGTTGTTGCTGTATTTGCACTTTAGCCGTTGAGGTGTTGTGTGACCCCCCCGACCGTATCCAAGTACGCCTCAAGTATCCCGTCACCGACAACCAAACCATGCTCTCCTTTTGAGCTAATGTGGGACCATTATCCTTTAATGATCGTTATTAATATTGTAGTGGCTGAGGCGTTTTTAAAATGGAAGAAGCTGAGGCGGACTTCTAATTCTGGTCTTTATTGATCAGCAAACACTCAACATAACATTCAACAAATGCTCGGTTTTGAGGTTGTATTTCCTTTGTTTTGTCGGTATAACAAAGAAAAATGCATGCTGGACAGATCGGCCTACCATCCTACCCAGTGGACCGAAGCAACTGGGAGGCTGATCTGATCAGACGGCGTACAGCTGGGTGGACACTCCCACTTGTGATGTCATAAGCCGGAGATTCCGAAACGGCTTGCGATGGCTAATCACACACACACACACACACACACACAACCGGCGGTGTAATAGAAGCCCTTTAAAGTACCTAACGTAGGAGTTGGGAGTTGGGAGCGACTTTTATCAACTTGACGGAGAATTTAAGTCATTAAGGAACATGCAGGGCTTACGTTGGGGAACACTTTTTGACAAAAGTCCGCTCGACTATCTTGTTCTTTTAATCATTCTTGAACGGCCCCCACCGTGGGCTGCACAATATGTGGATGGCATGAATATTCATGGAGTTTAAATATACACTGCATATATAGAAAACATAGCAACGCGGAGAGAGAGCAAACGTCGGCATTATGTTCCAACGCATGCAGTAAATGGAAATGTATTGTTTTCCGTGGACTTTTGTCGATAATCACAAACTCAATCCCGCAGACGGCGTAAGATTAGATGTGATCAATAGTTGGGGAAGTTCGGACGTAAGCCTATCTGGCTTCGATTCGAACCCCCCCCGTTCTCCGCCCCCCCCCCCCCCCCCGAGTAAACGTGCGCGTATCGCTCACCGGCGACAGCGCCGCGGTACAGATATTGCAATATCTATCAACATAATGTTAATTATTTAAACGCCGTTGCATATTGAACAGCGGCAGTGGTTTAATAGTCTCTCTACATATCCTTCAAATGCCCCCTTGGGAGACGCAGTCGGAGAGTTAAAGAGACGCATCCTGCAGCCATGCATTTAGCATGCAGGAGTGCCTCTCCACGTCCTACTCTCTCTCTCTCTCTCTCTCTCTCTCTCTCTCTCTCTCTCTCTCTCTCTCTCTCTCTCTCTCTCCCGCTCTCCGGTTCCCCCTTCTCTCTCTCTCCTCTCTCTCTCTTTCAGCGTGACAAATGGAGCGTATTTATCACCCGGCGTGAAGCCAGACGGGTCCCGGGTTCCGTCGGTTTCCCTTCTCATTGTCCGTTTGTCAGACGCTGCCCTCGTTCCCAGGCCCCCCCCCCCCCCCCCCCCCGAGACAGAGGTCAATACGTCGCCCCCCCCCCCCCCGTCCCACTCATCCCGCCGTCGCCGTTTTGACCGACGTTCCACCGAACGCGAGTAGAAGAACCGCGAGAACCCGCGACCCGTTCTTCGCCGCGCCGCCACTTTGTCTCGGGGCCTCTCTCTCGCGGTGAAAGGGGAGCTATTTCCAGACGGCTGCCTGTTGTTGTTCATGATTTCGGCGAGCGATCCCCCGCCGCGCCGTTTTGTGTGTTCTCAGAAAGCCGTGTTCAGCGCGCAACCGTTCAGAAAAACAACCGAAGCTCCCGGTGTGGTTAAAACGTGTCCTTACTTCGGAATACGAATGTGTTTTTTCGACACTCGTTCCGGAAAATTCGTCCGCGTGGCTTCTTAGGCGTACAAATGTGGAGCGCTGTAGTCGTGGCCGTTATGAATATCGCCTTTGATAAGCGGCCATTTTAAAACGTGTGTGAGTTTGAGTGAGTTTTGACCGCACTGTTCCCCCGACTAAGCTCGCGGGAAAAAATATATCCCTGCACATTTCAACTGTTCAGTGGCCTGCCGAAGGAATAAGCCCTTCATCATCCTTTTTTTTTGTGCTATTGTGCCACGTCTGCCAATTCTGCACCTGTTGTTGCACTCAGGGTTAACCGCCCCCTGGAAGGAGAGACCTTTCATTCCGTGTTCCTTCTCAAGGCTTCGTCCCTCGCTGAGCTTTTTTGGGGGACGTTTTCCTTGCCCTTCGGAGACAGGGCTTGTGCGTCGGGGGGTGAATAATGTTGGCCCCCGTGAAGCCTTCTGAGACCGTGTGTGTGTTGGTTTGTGATAAAGGGGGCCGGTGAAATCGTCACCCTGAAGTCCTCCGGAGCGGGTGAAAGTTTCCTCGGATTTGTGCTCCGGTTGCTGCCTCGGAACGCAGATCTTTGTCGACATTTTGATTATTTTAGTTGTGAAATGTGGCGGGAGACGCGTTGGAGATGTTGGTACAATAATGGACTCCTGTCTGAAATCCATCACCGGACGGACTCCCGTCTGGCCGGAATCCATCCGTGCCGGTCCTGTTGCTTCTCCGTTTCCGTTCATGTTGTCAGTTTTTATTTCATGCGTTTTATTTGTTCGTTTTCTTTCGTTCGTATTTACAGTTTACCGCGGTTACATTTTCCCGAGAACTAAAACCAATAAACACACACTGGCCTGCCGCAGCATAGAAAGCAAACATGGCCGGCAGCGAACTGCAAGCAGCGTTTCGGAGGCGAGAGCGTGCGCTGTGTTGTCACGTGGACGCCTCGGCTACCCGGGGGCGCCGACTTCTGACGCCCGAGCGTTCCTTCTCTTTGTTCACACCGCCGCTGCTGTGTGTGTGTGTGTGTGTGTGTGTGTGTGTGTGTGTGTGTGTGTGTGTGTGTGTGTGTGTGTGTGTGTGTGTGTGTGTGTGGTGTGTGTGTGTGTGTGTGTGTGTGTACAGAGAAAACCCCCCGAAAACGTGTGGTTCATGCACGCCTCTCTCCGGTGTTCATAGAAGCTCTGCCCGCTAAGTCGGAACGCTGTCATCGCTCGCAGGTGTAACATGAGGCGGAGAGAGAGAGAGAGAGAGAGAGAGAGAGAAGAGAGAGAGAGAGAGAGATGGGGAGAGGCAGGGAGAGAGAGAGAGAAGGGCTGCTGGGGAAGGGGTTGGAGAGAGGGGAAGATAGAGAAGAGGGGAGAGAGGGAACGAGACAGACAGAGACGAGTAGAGCGAGAAGGGGAGGAGAGAGAGAGGCGAAGGACTGGGAGGATAGATGGAGAGAGAGAGAGAGAGAGAGAGAGAGAGAGAGAGAGGGGGGGGAAACGCCAGAATGGAGAGGCGAGAGGGGAGAGAGAGAGAGTGAGAGTGAAAGGCAGAATGACAGGGCGAGGGAGAGAGAGGGGGAGAGAAGAGAGAGAGAATGAGAGGTTCTATATTCATCCCGCTGGTGATGTTCTCTGGCTCCAAATGTGTTCCTGCAGGACCTCTCTCCCTGTGAGTTTCTCTATCTCTCCCCCTCTGACTGTCTACCTCTCTCGCTCGCTCTCGCTCTCTTTTTTTTTTTGAAATTCAGAGTCTCTGAACTCCTACTTGGGCGCCTTTTTCAGTCGAGAAGGCTTTGAAGGCAGCGTGCAGAAGGAAGTTCTTCTTGAATCGGGCTTCCCCGGAGGACTCTCCTGCCTCCGGCTCTCCTCCTCGCTCCCTTCCTCTCCTCTCCCTCCTCCTCCTCTTGCGCTATCTTCTCCTCTCACCACCTCCTCCTCCTCCTTCTCCTCCTCATCATATCCTCCTCCGACTTATCATCTCCACCCCTTTCGATCATCTCCTCTTCCTCTCCAACTCCCTCTCCCTATTATTTGACTTACAATTACACTAGACTTACAGGGGTAGACCTTCAATAACACTAGGAACTCTGTTACATAGCATGCATAGATGTCCCATTACTATTATATGCTATAAGAATATTACTGCGCAGACACTTTTACTACATTTTTGCACTCAGCCAGAGTATTGCTACTTTCTACTTTTGAGTTGTTTGAAAATGTATGTTTAGAAGAATACTGTTTGCTGTACTTACTAGGTACTATTAAGAATTGTTCAGAATTAATGTTTAGAATATTACTGCAGGAGTGAATGAGTAAGCTCCTTTCCTCCCTCTCCTCTCTCCTCTCTCCTCTCCTCCTCTCTCCTCTCTCTCCTCTCCTCCTCCCTCTCTCCTCTCTCTCCTCTCTCTCCTCTCTCCTCCTCCTCTCCTCTCCTCTCTCTTCTCTCCTCCTCTCTCTCCCTCTCTCTCTCTCCTCCTCTCTCTCCTCTCTCCCCTCCTCTTCTCTCCTCCTCCTCCTCTCCCTCCTTCTCTCCTCTCTCTCCTCTCTCCTCTCCCCTCTTCTCTCTTCCTCTCTCCTCCTCTCCTTCTCTCCTCTCCTCCTCCTCCCTCCTCTCTCTCTCTCCTCTCCTCTCTCCTCCTCTCTCTCCTCTCCTCTCTCTCTCTCCTCCTCTCCTCCCCTCCTCCTCTCCTCTCCTCACCTCCTCTCCTCTCCTCTCCTCTCCTCTCCTCTCCTCCTCTCCACCTCTCATCTCCTCTCCTCATCTCCTCTCCTCTCCTCCTCTCCTCTCCTCTCCTCATCTCCTCTCCTCATCTCCTCCTCTCCTCATCTTCTCTCCTCTCCTCCTCTCATCTCATCTCCTCTCCTCCTCTCATCTAGTCTCATCTCCTCCTCCTCCCAGCCGGCCTCAGGTTTCAGGTGGAGCGCTCCATGCAGTGCCGCTCCATGGATCTATTCCTGGGTGCTCCGTGTTCTTCATCCGGTTTTAAACGCTTAACTTGACCTCAGATTCCGGCGCCGGCCGATCTTCTAAGGAGCTTTTATAACATGTAAACACCGAGGCGTGGGAGCTCTCCAACACACGCCCATGTTGCCGCTCGCAATTGTCCTCTCAAACCGTGTGGGCTGCTGATGATGATGAGGATGAGGACGGTGCTCTTCGGTCAGTGGTGCTCGTAGCGTTTGAAGGAGAGAAAAAAAAAAATAATAAAGCGCCGGAGCGCCACGTCGCCTGCTGCTCCCCCGGCCTCCGCTTTATCGAGTCGCCACTTTTGAAGCGCGTTTTATGTTCGGCCGTTTGCCGATTATGTAAGTTACGTCGGAGTCGGCGTCGTTCCGTCCGTCCGCCCGCCCGCCTGTCCGACGGCTTCCTGCATTGCTCTCGCCGGGGGGCCACGATGCCGTCACTCCATCTCCATTCATTTTCGCCAGGGGCCTTAAAGTGCATTTATGGCCATTCGCTGTGTGTTTGCTCATTAGGCGGACAGGCAGCGCATCGATTGGCCTTAACTCACGTGTCTCCGGAATGACCGGAATGGGTGGAAGGTCGGCGGGGGAGCGGAGAGAAAAGTCCCAGTGATGACCGACCGGCGTACCGGCGATCAATAGTAAACACCCAGGAAAAAAAACCCCACTCACTTTCTGTGATTGTAAACTTAAGATGAATTTCATTTCGTCAGGATAACGCTGCACGATTTCCTCGCAGCAAGCAAACCAATCAGGACGTAGCAAAGCGATCGGGTCCTGTCAACACTGTTTAATCGCCCTAGATGTGTCTGCATGTGTTAAGCAATCAATTTAAAGCAGGGTGACAAATCAGCCGTAAATTATGTCTGCAAACGTGCCTCTCTTCCGCCTTCGCCATCCTCGACACCCTTTTTAAGACCCTGATTTGTATGCAAGGCAAAGCGGGGAAACGGTTCATTTGATGAACACTGTCAGAAATCTTAGCTACCGTAAGTGCAAAATGGAGTTTTAATGGCGTCACGTGGTAAATGTTGTGTGGGGGGGGGGGTTGGGGGGGGGGGGGGGGGGGGGGGGGGATTTTTTACGATTCTGCTGGGATACAGTGAAAGATCTTCCCCCATAGAAGTTCCCCGTCTGAATCCCAACGCACAAACAGAACAACACATTCACAAACTCAAACTCTCCTTTGCCGCGCGAACGCCAGCAAATGTACCGCAGCTCGTTCCGAAACGACCCGCTTTGCTAAAACCAACGGACGGCGTCGGTCCTGAGCCTCGGCGGCCTATCCCGGGGCACGGTAGCGACGCGCTGCTCAATGAAATATTCATCATCATTCCCTCCGCGTGCGCCGAAGAAGGAGGAGGAGGAGGAGGAGGGGGTTTGTGCTACCGCCGCCGCTATCGACCGCGCGGGTCAATAGGAAACATGCTGAGGTGGACAGCGCGCATCACAGTGTTGCGCCAAGGGGACACGGAGAGCGGGCTGAAGTGGCATTTCTCAATCGTTTTGTTAGGGTTGTGGAGTCTCCCGTTTTCCCCCCGACATCATCACATCCCATAATGTCTATTTATTTAAAGAAGCTAACGCTGTAAAGGGCGGCACGGGTGTCGGCGTTCTCCGGCCACGTTTACGCGCCCAACCTCCCCCCCCCCCCCCCCGTGCCAAGCAGCTCGGAGTGCATATCCACGTGCGAATGTCTATTTGGTATTTCATGCGTCTTACTGTTTATTGTCAAATTGGCCCAAATGTTAACTGACATTTTCTCGTGGCCTCACCCCTCGGAGGACGCGGGAGACCTTTTTGAGCTTTGCTATTTCAGAGACGAAACCCAAATTGACTGCACGCTCCGCTTGGGACGCAGCACTTGAACTATGATCCGTCTTCGACGTGGCAGAAAATCGTCAGCAGATCAGATCTTCTCCAAGTAGCTGCCAGATGTAATTACCCGGCGATTCCCGGAGGCCTCGAGGTGCCCAACCTGCCCTGAGCTCCTGGGCCCCGATTGCTGGCTTCCTGCTTCAAGACGCTTCATTAACAACAAACACTAGACAGGCCATGTGGAGCCCACAGATCCCAGATGACTCTTTCACAAAAGTTTTTTTTCCTTCTCGTTATTTTTCCCAAAACTTACGCGAGGCCATCTGTGGACTAACCGGAGTTGGTTTTCCCACAAAGCCAGTTCATCGTTAATTAAACTTTCCATTGTTCACGATGATTCATAATGTCTGTAGTTCAGTGACTTTCAATTTTTGCCGATTTAAGGGAACTGTTCCGTAACACTGGAGCTAAATGGTGAACACCCCTAAGAAGTAATATTCTGTGTCTTTGGCTTCTATCCCTCATTAACACACCAGAGCCACATCCCTACATACGTCTGTTACAACAGATCATCATTAAGACCAGACAGTTAAACACTGTGTCATGTTAGTGTCACTGTTTCTGCCTGATCCGTTGATGATCATCTCCTGCCAAGGTCTGGATTTTTTCGATTGAGAACGAGAGAAATGTCCAAGACTTCATGATCTCATGCCTGCTAACATGAGGGGCCGAGGCACTGGGACTGCAGAGAGTCTGCAGTGGGACCAGCCTGCCCTCGTCCTATCACAATTAACAGATGATTATAGTCCTGCAGTAGAGGAAATTACCTCTGAGTCGTTCATGAGTCTGGTCATTAAGAACGACCGAATGTTACGTGTTTCTTTAAGGAGTATTTAGTCTTTAAATAATACTTTAGTTTTGTTCTCTTAACCAAGTATCATCTCTTGTTTCCGTGCTGTGTGTTATGTTCTCTTGAAGAAGTACGCTCTCTAAGTAGCACTGTGTTAAGAACTATCTCAGTACTACTATGTTAGTAGTAGTAGTCGTACCTACCATGTTAAGTCGTACTGTGTCTTGTGTTCCAGATCTCGGGGCCTTCAGTCCTAAGACCAGAGGGGGCGTGTCCGTCCGGGAAGGCCAGGGTGTGGTGCTCATGTGCACGCCGCCGCCACACTCGCCAGGTGAGGACACACACACCTGCGACTCACCTGTAACTCACCTGTAACTCACCTGTAACTCACCTGTAACTCACCTGTAACTCACCTGTAACTCACCTGCAACTCATCTGTAACTCACCTGCAACTCACCTGTAACTCACCTGCAACTCACCTGTAACTCACCTGCAACTCACCTGCAACTCACCTGCAACCTCACACCTGCAACTCACTCACCGTAACTCACTCCGCAACTCACCCGTAACTCCAACTCACGCAACTCACCCGCAACTCACCCGTAACTCCCGTAACTCACCCGCAACTCACCCGTAACTCACCCGTAACTCACCCGTAACTCACCCGCAACTCACCCGTAACTCACCCGTAACTCACCCGCAACTCACCCGCAACTCACCCGCAACTCACCCGCAACTCACCCGTAACTCACCCGTAACTCGCCCGACTCCCGCAACTCACCCACGCAACTCACCCGTAACTCACCCGCAACTCACCCGCAACTCACCCGCAACTCACCCGCAACTCACCCGTAACTCACCGTAACTCACCCGCAACTCACCCGTAACTCACCGCCACCCGTAACTCACCTGTAACTCACCTGTAACTCACCTGCAACTCACCCGTAACTCACCCGTAACTCGCAACTCAACCCCGCAACTCACCCGTAACTCACCCGCAACTCACCCGCAACTCACCCGTAACTCACCCGCAACTCACCCGCAACTCACCCGCAACTCACCCGTAACTCACCCGCAACTCACCCGCAACTCACCCGCAACTCACCCGTAACTCACCCGCAACTCACCCGCAACTCACCCGCAACTCACCCAACTCACCCGCAACTCACCCGTAACTCACCCGTAACTCACCCAACTCACCCGCAACTCACCCGTAACTCACCCGCAACTCACCCGCAACTCACCCGCAACTCACCCGTAACTCACCCGCAACTCACCCGCAACTCACCCGTAACTCACCCGTAACTCACCCGCAACTCACCCGCAACTCACCCGCAACTCACCCGCAACTCACCCGTAACTCACCCGTAACTCACTAACTCACTCCTGTAACTCACCGTAACTCACCCGTAACTCACCTGCAACTCACCTGCAACTCACCTGTAACTCACCTGTAACTCACCCGCAACTCACCCGCAACTCACCCGTAACTCACCCGTAACTCACCCGTAACTCACCCGCAACTCACCCGCAACTCACCCGCAACTCACCCGTAACTCACCCGCAACTCACCCGCAACTCACCCGTAACTCACCCGTAACTCACCCGCAACTCACCCGCAACTCACCCGTAACTCACCCGCAACTCACCCGCAACTCACCCGCAACTCACCCGTAACTCACCCGTAACTCACCCGCAACTCACCCGTAACTCACCCGCAACTCACCCGCAACTCACCCGCAACTCACCCGTAACTCACCCGTAACTCACCCGCAACTCACCCGCAACTCACCCGTAACTCACCCGTAACTCACCCGCAACTCACCCGCAACTCACCCGTAACTCACCCGTAACTCACCCGCAACTCACCCGCAACTCACCCGCAACTCACCCGTAACTCACCCGTAACTCACCCGCAACTCACCCGCAACTCACCCGCAACTCACCCGTAACTCACCCGCAACTCACCCGCAACTCACCCGCAACTCACCCGCAACTCACCCGTAACTCACCCGCAACTCACCCGCAACTCACCCGCAACTCACCCGCAACTCACCCGTAACTCACCCGCAACTCACCCGTAACTCACCCGTAACTCACCCGTAACTCACCTGCAACTCACCTGTAACTCACCTGCAACTCACCTGTAACTCACCTGTAACTCACCTGCAACTCACCTGTAACTCACCCGTAACTCACCCGCAACTCACCCGCAACTCACCCGTAACTCACCTGTAACTCACCCGCAACTCACCCGCAACTCACCCGTAACTCACCCGTAACTCACCTGTAACACCTTTCTGTTTCACCTCAATGTGAACCATTAATATTGTTAACCATTAATCACCTTATATTTGACCTTGACCTCTACCTTAAACCTAAACTCTACATCACCACCTAAACCTCTTCCCTTTAAACATTTACCT
>PIJE02001666.1:72500-110436 GCA_002895965.2 Coryphaenoides rupestris
GAGCAGGAAGTGACGAGCTCTGCTTCCCTGGAACGCCGCGGAAAAACCGCGAACCGCGAGTGTGTGAGGACACAGAGTGTGTGAGGACACAGAGTGTGTGAGGACACAGAGTGTGAGGACACAGAGTGTGTGAGGACAGAGTGTACGAGGATCACAGAGTCTTTCGCAGGACCACATGTGGTGTGGCGAGGGACACCAGAGTATGCTGAGGACACCAGTGTGCTGTGAGGACACAGGTGTGTGTGAGGACCCAGCAGATGTGCGAGGGGACACAGAGTGTGGAGGATCAGCCGAGTATGTGAGGACACAGTGTGCGAGGACACAGAGTGTGCGAGGACCACAGAGTGTGCGAGGACACAGTGTGCGAGGACACAGAGTATGTGAGGACACAGTGTGCCGAGGACACAGTGTGGTGAGGACACAGAGTGTGCGACGGACACAGAGTGTGCGAGACACAGAGTGTGTGAGGACAGAGTGTGTGAGGACACAGAGTGTGTGAGGACACAGAGTGTGTGAGGACACAGAGTGTGAGGACACAGAGTGTGCGAGGACAGAGTGTGTGAGGACACAGAGTGTGTGAGGACACAGAGTGTGTGAGGACACAGAGTGTGTGAGGACACAGAGTGTGCGGATGGAAACGGCCGGCTGATGAAGCCTGAATGGGCCAAGTCGGTAGTAGGCCACGTCCGGAGTCCAGGGGGGGAGGCCGGTTGGACCACACACACACACACACACACACACACACGTCCTCATGAAATATTCATGGCGCCGTCTCCCATTCAATAAGACAGATAATGGTAATTAGAGCCCAGATGAGAGTGCTTTCCTTTGTTATTCCAACTCACTGCCGACGATGCCGTCCGACGTACCTTCAAAGCAAAATGGATGCAGCGGCGGGACCTGTAATGTATGATGTCATGGCGATTGGGCGGGGGGGGGGCGGAGGGGGGGCGGTCGAGGGTTTGTGTTGGTCGCCCTCTACCACCCGTGTCTCCGTCTGCTGGGGGGGACGCAGAGCTGCCAGCAGGACAGCGCCTCACCGTGGCTGTCCTGCCTTGTCCAAGCGTCCTCCTGAGGAGCCGGATTGTGGTGGTCCTTGTGGTCCATCTCTCTCTCTTGGTCTGTCTCGTTCTCTCTCTGTCTCTCTCTCTCTGAGGACACATGTCAAACGGTCTGGCTGACCCAGCGGGGTGGTGGGGGTGGTGGGGGGGGGGGTGGTCCCGGGGAATTACACGACGTTCCCTGCGTTCCACGATCTCCTCCCTCACGTGACTCACCACATGAAGATTGGCACTGACGACGTCGGCTGCTTTTGGTTTCGCAGCCTCTTTGCATTCATCAATAGTTAATTTCACAGCGGCGGCTCGTGTTTCCTTTGAAGGGTTTTTAACGCCGAATAACTCAAATAAGCGCGGATGGAACCCAAAACTCGACGGGGGACTCAAGCGACGACCGGCGCCGGCAATTAGACGTCACCGAGTGTTTGTCAAAAAAATGCCGGTCGTCCGTGGCGACTGTTACCGTGCCGCCGTCGGTGGCCATTATGAATTCAATGTGTGTCTGGACGTTAACATGTCTGCCTTTCCCCCCCCCCCCGTATACAGTATATCTCTCTCGCTCTCTCATTTATTTCTCTCTCTCTCTCTCTCTCTCTGCCTCTGTCTCTCGTCCAGGGGTCATGGGCGAGTACGAACCCAAGATTGAAGTCCACTTCCCCTTGTCCGTCCTCGCTGCCAAGGGGCTCACCGTCAGGCTCGAGTGCTTTCGCTCTGGGGAAGTGAAGTCAGCCGGGAATTCGACCGTCGCGTGGGGTGGGTCGCGTGGCGTCGGGGGGGGGTGAATTTTTTTTTAGCATTCTCAAAGAGAACGGAAGAAATAAACCAAACCGACCCGACGAACCGAACGCGGGGAGGTAGGAAGGGCCTCAATTAAGTGCCGCTATTGCATTGAGGGCCCTTTTCATATTTTTCCAGCGTTTTTTTCCCGTCTGCCTGGGTCTACCGTCCGTCCGTTCCGTCCGTCCCCGTCCGTCTGTCTGTCTGTCTGTTCCGGGCGGGGCGGAGGCAGAGCCGAGGTTATGTAGACGTTGCGGAAGAAAGGAGGCGGGAATCCACGTTGGGGGATCTAACGGGGAGTTACCGTGCGGAAATACGAAAAGAAGCAGTGGAGGTAGAAGCGGTGGAGGTAGATTATAAAATAGAACACTACTGGAAAACTACACGATGTGTACACGATGATCATCGCTATCGCTAAGCACTGGCTACGGGCTAGCTCCGAAAAATAATGCCGTCGTTAGAATTGTGATCGTTATGAACTTCACTCGTAGATTTAAATAACACATAAAAAAAATACATAGTTAGAATACAAGCCTCGAAACTATCGTTAAAATAACACACCGGCTTTCAATGGTGAAGTAGCCGAACACAAGGCGTGCAGGAGGTGAGGGTTAGCGTCTCCGTGTTGCTCCGGAGCGAAACTCCGTTCCGGTCCGGGTTCCGGTTCGGTTCTGGTTCTGGCGTCTCCAGGAAATGATTTTGTTTTGTGTGTAATTATTCGGTGCTGAATTATGCATCGAAGTGACGAAGCCAAGCAAGCGTTCATTTATTTACACTAATCTGTTTAGCGTCGTTCTCACTGGGCTACAATAGCCGCCGCGCTGAGCAAAAAAAAAACCACAATTCATTATCGGAAGTTGACTCTTCTTCTTTTTCTGTTTTTTTTTTCCGTTATTTATTCTCTGTTATCTTTACCCCCCATTAGTCGTTCACTTTCTAAAGCACACAGACGTGGCCCGCTGGCTCTCAGCTCCGGTACAGATGTTGAATTGGACTGAATGGTGCAGGCTGACGGTTTGAAACCCGCCCCCCACCACCCCCCCCCCCCCCCCGCTGTGGGTTCTCATTGTGCTCGCTGGCTCCGTGTCAGGGAGCTCGGCTCGGCGCGTCGATGGCCTTCGCCGTCCGCCGTCCGCCGTCCGCCCGTCCGCCCGTCCGCCCGTCCCTAATGAAAGATTTATCCATGCGGCCCCATTAGGAAATGCCAGTCTTTATCCTGCGCTAAAATTAGCTTCCTCCTTTTTTCCACCACCGCCGCCGCCGCCACCCGTCACTCGGAGCGAGGCGCCCGGCCGGTGACACGGGGGCTTTGTGTGTGTGAATGCCAGATTCCTTTTAATGTGATTGGCCGCGGTATTTACCGGCGGGCCGGTGACACCCGGACACACACAGGTAGAGGTGCCCCTGATGAGGGTGCTGCTGCTGCTGCTGCTGCTGCTGCTGGCCTCATATAAACCCACGAACAATAAACCCACCGCATCACAGCGGGGCGGAGGCAGAACGGTAGAGATGGAGTGATGGACAATGGATGGATTAATGGAGTCAGAGAGAGAGAGAGAGAGAGAGAGAGAGAGAGAGAGAGAGAGAGAGAGAGAGAGAGAGAGAGAGAGAGAGAGAGAGTGTGTGAAAGAGAGAGAGGGGAGAGGTGGATGGAGAACGGGAGAGAGATAGATGAAGATAGAGAAATCGATGGACAAATGAAAATCTGATTAGTTGCAGCGAAAACAAGTCAGATATTCGGAATAAAAGCAAAACCTTGCTATTTCTTTCTTACTTACTCAATGACTTACTTCCTTACTTACTTATACCTTCGTATACTTACTTAGCTCTAAGTACTTCCTTAATTATACCTTCGAATACTTAGCTCGATGCAGTTCCTTACTTACTGATACCTACTTACACTTACTTAGCTACTCTCCTCGTTTCCTAGCCACTTATGTTTATCGTGCACACATCAAACTGGATAGACTCTCTCTCTCTCTCTCTCTCTCTCTCTCTCTCTCTCTCTCTCTCTCTCTCTCTCTCTCTCTCTCTCTCTCTCTGTCTCACTGTGTGATAATCGTAAAGAAAAGCAATTATCACCTCTAATTATGCACAACCCCCTTACACCTGCAATTAAAACATGTCCTTGTTGTTCAGAGGCTGAGGCAGAGCTCTCCCATGAGGTGTTGCTGGTCTCCCCCCCCTCCCCCCCTCACTCACTCACTCAGTCACCCCTGTCCCTTCAACTGTACTCCCCCACCGTGTGTGTGTGTGTGTGTGTGTGTGTGTGTGTGTGTGTGTGTGTGTGTGTGTGTGTGTGTCTAATATAGAACAATGGAAGCTAATTGTTGTAACAGGCGAGCATATGTCCACCTCGGCTGTCGAGAAGGTCCACATGACCGCTTCTGCTGCTACTGCTTCTTATTCTTCTCACACACTATCGTCTGATGTGGGATCGCTTTAGTCGAGCTTCTTAATGTGGACAGTAGGGTTACGTGTGTACGGTTGCCATCGCAAACCCACGATAATATACTGTACACGCGATAACTCGGTGATAACTCGACGGACGCGACGCGCTAAACCCTCGAGGTTCTGCCGAGACGAATATATCCGCCGCTATTCTACGATGACGCAGTCACCTTAAGAAGAAGCGAGTCGTACACTTGAACGATACCGTCACTGCAAAGTCTTGTATGACTATGACTCTGAATATGAATATGAATATATATATATATTAAGGTGTTACATAAGGAAAAGTACAAAGTAAATGGAACCTGTTGAGCCGACATCAAAGAAATGAGAAAATGGTGTGGAAGCGGGGATTGCGTTGGCAGGGAGCAGCAGCACTCCGCTGCGCCGAGACGCCGACGCTTTTTGAGACATAAAAGCTGCGATTTAATTCAACGACGTGATCAGAATGCCGACGCGATCGCGGCAATCGGCGCCGGCGTCAGACTCCGCGTTCCTTGTGAATTTTGAGCAGCTGAGGGGAGGATGCAGAGTTTCCACGCCGGCTGATTGATGGTTGCTGTGGCGTTGGGGGGGGGGGCGGGGGGGGGGGGCGGGGCTAGAGCACAGTAACATGTTCCTTCCATCGCACGCAAAGCCCATCGATCACATCCGCCGCCCCGTCCCCGTCGCCGTCCTCC
This sequence comes from Coryphaenoides rupestris, assembly GCA_002895965.2. Classification (NCBI taxonomy): domain Eukaryota; kingdom Metazoa; phylum Chordata; class Actinopteri; order Gadiformes; family Macrouridae; genus Coryphaenoides; species Coryphaenoides rupestris. Next base: position 77,467 of record PIJE02001666.1, read on the forward strand.
CTCCTTGACAAACTGACAGACGACATTCCTCAAACCCTAATCATGACCGATCTCCCCGGGATGCTGTCCCCGTACGGGTGCCGCTGAAAATTGACTATTGTCTGTTTAGAACGCTCTGGATCTGTGGGGTTTCATTTTTTTGGGGGCGGAGCATCGGGGGAACCTCGGTGTCTGAGGACCTAAAGGGTTCACATTGAACGACCGGGTGAGATTTCAAAATTTGTGACATCACAACTGGGAGGGGTCCACCCAGATAGATAGATGAGTCTGCCAGCCAAACCGGTGGACTGTACCAACTGATAGACTGATCTATCCATCAGGCAACTGGGTGGACCCTCCCACATGGGCTAGATTTTGGTCAATCAACATCACACCTGGTGGTACAATGGGGGAACGGTAATATCTGGACTTGGTCCTGGGTTTGGAATTTGATTCTATATGCTCACCGTGTGTGTGTGTGTGTTTAGTTCTTTCTGTATTTGATATTGGACGTGAAGATGACCAGGTACAGAAGGAATATCCATATTTTGTCTTTGGCCAGATAGTTCGGACACATTTGACTCGACTGGATCAGAAACCGTCCTCTCTCTCTCCGGGCAGAATGTTCCGGTAGTCTGCTGTGTGCAATTAGCCTCCCTACCCATGGAATAAACAATGGAGACACAAGTAAATATCCTAACATTCCAGTAGCTCCAAAGCGAACCATTTTATATTATTTAAAGGAAACCAAACAGACGTGTTCGGGTGTTTCAGCCAACACTAAGTTCTCCTCGTAGTCGTCTCGTCTCCTGGTGTCAACGAGAACTGCCGAGCGTGCTGACAGATACTAACTCCGCTGTATTGTGTTATCGCATCGTATTACATTACACACAGCTTACAGCGGTGCTGCAGTAAAAACGAAGCAGAAATTAATTTCTGGGACCATATCTGCATAATCAAGCTGTGCTCTCCGTCACCCTCCTCCCCTTCTCCTTCACTCTCTGCTTCTCCTTCCCTCCCCCATTCACCCTCTCCCCCCTATCCTTTACCCCCCTCCATCGTCCTCCTCCTCCGCCCAGCCCTGTCCCCACCATCACCTGGAGGAAGATCAACGGCAACATCCCCAAGAAGGCGCGCCTGCGGAAGTCCCAGGCGGTCCTGGAGATGCCCAACGTGCAGCTGGAGGACTCGGGGACGTACGAGTGCAAGGCGGAGAACCCGCGGGGGGGAACCGCCTTCAAGGGACACCTGCAGGTCTACAGTAAGTCGCCCGGCCTTCAAGGGGACACCTGCAGGTCTACAGTAAGTCACCCGGGCCCTTCAAGGGGACACCTGCAGGTCTACAGTAAGTCACCCGGCCTTCAAGGGGACACCTGCAGGTCTACAGTAAGTCACCCGGCCTTCAAGGGGACACCTGCAGGTCTACAGTAAGTCACCCGGCCTTCAAGGGGACACCTGCAGGTCTACAGTAAGTCACCCGGCCTTCAAGGGGACACCTGCAGGTCTACAGTAAGTCACCCGGCCTTCAAGGGGACACCTGCAGGTCTGCAGTAAGTCACCGGGGCTTCGTTTCTTGCTTGTATTCCATCGACAGTTGTCCTTACAGACGGTATTTTCTTTCATCGCATTTTCAGGTTCACGTTTCTTTTTCCGTCCGTGTCGCTTGAACTCAGTTTAGCCGATCGATTAGTCGGTTGTGTGTTGGTTGTTTTGAAGTCACTTCAAGCACCATTTGGTGAAAACGGTGAATACAACAGTGAAAAAAAATGGAAACCATGCGTTCTCAGAGGCTCGCTGCATGAATATGTATAATAGGGAATATATATATATATATTTATATATATATATATATATATATATATATAAATATAACATATTCGTGTTTGTGTTCCCACAGAGGAACACTTAGCGGCGGGGGGGCCCTTCCGTGCTTTGATATCCCGTTAGAAAGGTTCCCTCAGATCTCCGCCGCCGCCGGACCCCGCGCTCCGTCTAGACGGCGGCGTGGGGGTGTTGTGATGCACGCTGCGGTTCTGAAGTCACTCCGCGACCGTCGATACACGAGGCTCTGCTGCTCTGCTGCTCGGTGCCGCGGTGGCCCTCCCTGTACCCCCCGGCTATTGTGTGGACCGTACTGTATGCAAATGGCGGGGGGGGGGAGGGGAGGGGGTGGGGGGGGGGTGACTGATTGTTTGTGGTTCACCTGCGGAGCGGAGGCGGCAAACAGAGCGTGTTTACCGCTGATTAACATGCCGGCCGTGATGAGCGCTCTGAGGCCGGCCCACAGATTTACCGGAAGGAACCGAGTCGCTGCATCCGAAATTAGACTGGAGGAGGGGAGTGAGATGAGGTGAGAGGAGATGAGGTGAGAGGAGATGAGGTGAGTGCAGATGAGGGGAGAGGAGGGGAGATGCCTGGCGGTCTTGCGGTCTTGTTGGTGAGGGTGTCGCCTGTCTTGTTGGTGAGGGTGTCGCCTGACTCCGAGCTGGAAGGTTCTGCGTTCGAACCCCAACACCTCCACAGCCTACCTGGAGGCATCCCTGAGCAAGATGCACCTCCTAACACCTACCTGCTCAGTAATAACGACGTATAATGACGCTTTACACTTCACTGGAAGGCACTTTGGATGAAGCATCGTTGCTCGTGTAGCAGAGGGTTGTGTGGAATTGGAATAATAAACACACTGGAAGTTACCGGCGTGTGTGTGTGTGCGTTTCGCGCGTGTAAATGTGTGTGTGTCTTTCGAAACTTCGAATCTGTATACAAGCAGAGCGCCGGTGCGTGCAGAATCCATACCAAGGCGAGGCCGTGTGTGTGTGTGTGTGTGTGTGTGTGTGTGTGTGTGTGTGAGTTAAACAGTCAGACAGTAGATGGAGACAGTAATAGCTGTGCTCTGGTTCAGTCTGGAGCCAGATTGGACGGCGGCCCCTTCCAGCCTCCTCCATGCCGGCCATGCACACCCCCCCCCCCCCCCCACCCCACCGGTGGTGCCTGCATATGGGCTGCACCACCTGGGGAGCCACGGCTCGCTGATTACGGTCGCCGAGGTCCCCCCCTGGTCCCCGCGCCGCCGCTGACCCTGGTAAATGAGATTCAGCGGCGGGGTGCTGGGATCAGGACGGGCGCTACGCTGGGCGAGGGAGAGTTAATGGGAGTCGCCGGGAAGCAGAAGCCTTGGGACAGAGTCCTACGGTGGGGGGGGGGGGGGGGGACACTTCATTATCGAGATACCTGAACACGATGCGCACAGTGGGCCAGAGACACACCCAGGGGCGTGGGCGTGTGTGTGTGTGTGTGTGTGTGTGTGTGTGTGTGTGTGTGTGTGTGTGTGTGTGTGTGTATGCGGGTGCACCTGTGTGCATGGGTATGTGTGTGTATCTGTGTGTGCGTGTGTGTGTGTGTGTGTGTGTTAAAGTATGTGTGTGTGTTTGGGCATCTGTGCACAAATGTCTGTATATTTGTGTGTGTGTGTGTGTGTGTGTGTGTGTGTGTGTGTGTGTGTGTGTGTGTGTCCCCTTGCATGCATGCATGTCTTGTCGCCGAGAAGCGTTGTGTGTCGCATGTATATGTGTGTGCACGTGCTTTTCTGAATACATGTGTGTGTGTGTGTGTGTGTGTGTGTGTGTGTGTGTGTGTGTGTGTGTGTGTGTGTGTGTGTGTGTGTGTGTGTGTGTGTGTGTGTGTGTGTGTGTGAGTGGTTGCCATGCCTGGCGCCACGGCAACACAAGGTAGTTTATGACCACGAGCAAAGACAGCGGTGCATGGTGTGGAATAGAGGTTACTCATATCGCCCATGTATTATGGGATGCCCAGCACCACGGTTACCACACACATACACACACACACACACACACACACACACACACACACACACACTCACACGTTCTCACACCTGAATTGGGAAGATGTGGTTCCGGTTCTGTGGTGGAGTTGATTCTGCGTTGCTTTTTTCATTGGGTTCGGTTTGCGTTCACACTGGACTTGCTTTGGCGTTCCCACAAATTCTAAATAGAAATTCCATCTCCGCCACGCGGTCGCTGAATAATTCAAAAACGTTTGCGCCCGCAAGCATTTGCTCCATGTCGTCGCTCGGACCACATTTAGATGAGATGCTTTTCCCTCCTGATTGCACCGCGTCTGACCGAGACTCATTTGAATCGAGGCAACGTACACCTGGCTGAATATCTTTGGTATTTATTTTCCGAGTTTCACTTCAACCCCACGATGCGTCGGTTTTCTCGGTTCCTTTTCCTATCGTTGGCTCGTATCACGCTCACAGTTTGAGTTGGAGGGCGAACGTTCACCCCAAACGAACCGCAGCAGTGGCTCGGGGGGTAGAGCGCTCGTCTGGCAAGCTGAAGGCTAAGTGCCGCGGGTGTCCCTGAGCGAGACGCCTAACCTTCGATTCTCCCGACGAACCTGGCTGGCGCCTCGCATGACTGACGCGTTCATGTATGGCTGAATGTGAGCCGACGTTGTAAAGCGCCTTTGAGCGGCCACAGGTCTGCTATAAAACATTTTTTACTATTGATCAAAAAACCTCCAGAGTTCGGCACCGTTATCGTTGGCTCCACTTATCCGCCGTCTCTTCAAATACACCGTGAACTCTTTTGTGTACGGCTGCAATTGCAACGTAGCATCAGTCTAAATCTTGAAAAAAAAACCCCGCTGAGGTTTAAGGGGAACCATTAACCTCGAACCCTGTAGCCTTAAAGTGGGCGTCTATGTCAAGGAACCATTAAGGCAGGCACAAGAAGTCGCAGGTAGGTGGTTCTCAAAGAAATAGCGTAACCCTAATTAGGCATGAAACCAGTATAACCAGTAAACAAACCTCACACCTGCACCACCCCTCGAACCTTTAATTCATCTGCACTGAATCTGCACTCGACTCAACACGTCGTGTAAGATCACAACATAAGTAACGCGAGTAAGCGTCCGTAACGACGGTTGAATTGTGTTCCTAAGCAACATGTTTGAACATCGCTGAGCTAGCTGTACAGAAACAAGCCCAGCGTCCTGCAGCTCTGTGGGAGGCGGAGACACATACCAGCATCTTCCTCTCGGGGTCGAATTCATCCACGACCCGCCGACCCTGCTGCTGCTGCTGCTGCTGTGTTCATTTTGTATTCTCAAGGATATCTCTATCTCCTCTCTCTCCCCCCCCACCAGCCCTCCCACAGTGGAGCCGGCTGATTAATGACACCCAGTTGGACAGTGGGGAGACGCTCCACTGGGAGTGCAGGGCGGCAGGCCGGCCCAGACCCACCTACCGCTGGCTGCTCAACGGCTCACCCCTGATTCTCCAGGTACCCGCCCTCCATCCCTCTGTCTCCGCCTCCTCCTCCTCCTCCCTTCACCACCACTCTCTCCTCCCATCCTCTGCTCCACCCTCTCCCCATCATCCGACCCTCTCTCCTCCATTCTCCCCCCCTCTATCACCCCCACTCTCTCCTCCATTCTCCCCCTCCATTCTCCCCCACTCACTCCTCCATTCTCCCCCCTCTATCTCCCCCACTCTCTCCTCCATTCTCCCTCTCTCTCTCCCACTCTCTCCTCCATTCTCCCCCTCTATCTCCCCCACCCTCTCCCCCATCTCTCCTCCATTCTCTCCCACTCTCTCCCCCATCGCTCCTCCACCCCCCCCACCCCCATCTCTCCTCCACCCTCTCCTCTCGTCTCCCCGGTGCCTCCTTGTGAGTGATGACCGGTTCACCGTCTTCTGTTTCATGAGTTCCACACACACACACACTGTGTTGACGCCGCTCACCTTGCTCTCCGGCTTATCGTTCCCTGATTTGCGTCGTTACTTTCCTTCACAAACGAAGCCTGGAAATACTATTATTATGGTAATGCGGTGTTACGGTGCGGCGGTGTGCGTTTTGTACACTCGGGTTACAATTCCGACACTGATATCCACGTCTGACCGGAATCAGTGTGACGCATGATGTCATCCTCCGAAAATAAGAAACCTAAAATGTTGTAAATGCTTGGTGTTGTTATCTTTTTATATATATATACTGTATATATATATACAGTATATATATATACATGATTATACATGACTTTCTGTTTAATGTGCGGTCAAGCTAAATGCTGAGGCGGTAACAACCACCCCCCCGACGCTCCCGCAGGACCGAGAGGAGCTGGTGAACGGGGAGCTGACCATCCGCGGCGTGGTGCAGTCCGACTCCGGGATGTACACGTGCGTCGCCGAGAACAAGTACGGCGCCATCTACTCCAACGCGGAGCTCAAGGTTCTAGGTAAATGCCTCGTGTGTGTTTTGTGTTTGTTTGTCTGTTTGTTCGTTCGTTTGCTTCGAGTTCTTTCCCACCAGACACCAACTTTGGGACTTCTTTGGGTTTTCTGTGCGCTTTGTGTCGGCGCGCCGCGGCGTCGCACGGCTGAGCGAGGCCGTCGACGGCGCCTGTTTTCCCCAAACAAATTGCTCTTTGTCTCCGCCTGCAACTCTCGGCATCGCTTTATTTCCCAATAGCAGATAATGAAAGAAAAGCAAATGCCGCCGCCGCCGCCACCACCGCCACCACCGCCGCCACGCTAGCTGAGAGGAATTTAAATGCACGGCGAAGCGCGAGAATCACTGATTGCCAATCAGCGGTTTTCGCATTTCACTCAGGCGGCGGCGGTGGCGGCGGCGGCGGAGGCGGCGGCGGTGGGTAGGAATAGAACAAGGGTCCTTGTGGTGGCGTTTAGCCGGGTGGCGTCCGCGTCGGGACCATCGGGCGGAGGAGTGCCCAGAGAATGGGCTCTTCTGATGAGGTGTGTGTGGGGGGGGCTGGCGGAGGAGGGAAGGTCCAATGGAGAGGAGACACGTTAGCCATTATTATTGCTTTAACAGTAATGGGCTGCTTTGGTGGAGTGAATGACTGCCTCGCCGCCTCGCGTTTACTGCGGCATTAAAGAACGAAGAATACATTCAGAAATCACGTTCTGACGACGAGATCCTAACGATGCTGAATGTTTTACTGCTCGCCGTCCTGCATGACGATTAAAGAGACGCCGTCCTGTTTTGTACACAGATTAAAATTCGGTTATCGGGCAAATTGGGACAGACCCACAACCGATCAATTACCTTGCCTAGATGTGAGTATGTGGGTCTGTGGTGTGTGTGTGTGTGTGTGTGTGTGTGTGTGTGTGTGTGTGTGTGTGTGTGTGTGTGTGTGTGTGTGTGTGTCGTGTGTGTGTGTGTGTGTGTGTGGTGTGGTGTTGTGTGTGTGTGTGTGTGGTGTGTGTCTGTGTGGTGTGTGTGTGTGTGTGTGTGTGTGTGTGTGTGTGTGTGTGTGTGTGTGTGTGTGTGGTGTGTCTGTGTGTGTGTGTGTGTGTGTGTGTGTGTGTGTGTGTGTGTGTGTGTGTGTGGTGTGTGTGTGTGGTGTGTGTGTGTGTGTGTCTGTGTGTGTGTGTGTGTGTGTGTGTCTGTGTGTGTGTGTGTGTGTGTGTGTGGGTGGTGTGCGTGTGTGTGTGTCGTGTGTGTGTGTGTGTGTGTGTGTGCTGTGTGTGTGTGTGTGTCTGCGTGTGTGTGTGTGGTGTGTGTGTGTGTGTGTGTGTGTGTGTGTGTGTGTGTGTGTGTGTGCATCGCTGTGTCGAGAGGAATCCATTTGCCGTCCCGCAGACAAGACAATGCAATGAGTCCCTTTTTTGTTCTGCCAACACAATGTTCAGCCCCGGGGTCCGTCTGAGAGAAGAGAAGACGGTCGGGGGTCCCCCGTCTGGACCCCTCCGCAAAGCCCTTGTGGTTGATAGACTATTTTCTCCCTGTCACCTCCAATACGCAATACGGGGTCGGCCCGGCGTGACAAGCAGGCCGGTGTCCTCCCCCACCTGGAGCCCACGGCAGATGACCTGTCACGCCGCGATGCCCTTTCAGGGAGCCGGCACTCCGCCCCCCCCCCACCCCCACCCCCGTCGTATTTAGAAGGTCATCCCATATCACTTAAAGGTCAAATACTTTTTTTTGGGGGGGTGAGAGGGGGGGGGGGGTGGCGAGGAGACAAGTGAAATCAACGAAGCGCAGTGATTTGAATTTGAAATGTTTCGCTTGTAACGGTGCACAAATCGAAAAAAACATCTGCAGTGCACAACTGCTCTCCGAGGAACACGTTTTCTATTCAACGCCGTTAATGGACCTTGATTTCACGCGAGCCTGCGTTTCGACCGCCTTCGACCGGGTCTGGTCGGCATTTCGTCTCATAACTCTGTTTTTTTTTTTTTTGACTGTTAGCTCGGGAAAAGGCATTTCTGGTTCAAGATTCAAACTTTCCAATGTTTGATGAATTAAGGTTGTTGTAGCCGTCGTGATCTGACAGGTGAAGGAGGCGTGAGCGGTACCTCAGCAACACGTCCGTCTCCCCGCTGCTTCCAGAATGTACTTTGTGTCCTCCAGGTCGTCCGGAATCAATCGCGGAAAGAACCGCAATGGTGGAAACCTCAGGGTTAAAGGCTAACTTTGAGGTTTGCCGACCTTCGACCCTGTTTTCCCATCGCGTCGCGTCTACAGAACAAATGCGGACAACGACGGTTTAATTCGGACCGGTATCGAGCGGAGAACGCTTCAGCCGTCAGCCGCGAAACGTCCGCAACGTAAGCCTTCGGGGGCGCTATAGCACCGCCGATGTACGTCCTCGAGAAGCCCTTGTTTTTCCCGCCACTGACAGGCTGAGATTGATATTATAACTTATCTGACAACATTATGGAAAGGATCCCCACGGAGAAATACAAGTTTCTTTGTTTAACCAACTCTTGCTCAAGCAGAAGCTCTGAATCTCACGAGCGTCGAGTTCTTGCAGGAAGAGATCGGTTGGAAACGTGAGTGAGAGCTGGAGAGCGGAGTGCCGGCAAAGTTCGTAATCGTGTTGGACGACAGAAAAGATTTGCGTTTTTCTTACAGATTTTCAAAGTCGTGTCTGAATATTTAAGCTGATTTCTCACAATGTGGACGAGGCTCTCACGAGGTTTCACAGCAAAGACTCGAACTCCTTGAACGAGACTTGGTCGGACACAATAACAAACAGAGCGGATCACGAGGAAAGTCTTATTTCTCCGGAGAGATTATTTCCATAACGTCGCCAGACTCATACAATACCAGTCTGAGCTGTCAGCGGCAGAAACAACACACACATTGTCGATGGATTCCGTAGTTATCGTTTAAAACATTAACGTTAACAACATTTTAATTGCAAAACATTTATTTTATTTACCGTGGCCGCGAGTACAGCTGGCTAATCCTTATAATCAAATAAAACATACATTCACCATCTCTAAGGCTGCCACTTTACTTCACTTAAGTGAGAAAAGCAGTTGAGCCGGGCGGTTATGAATAATACATATCTTTATATTTTTTGATCAGGGTATTACTGTCTTGGCGTATGGAAATTTTGTTGTGTTCGACACTTTGAAGAAGGGAACCGGGTTCGATCTCTCGTGTCCACAGTCAACCTGTCGCCGCGCTAGTCCCTCCTGTAGCATTAGCCTTTAGCATGAGCACTGTTAGCGGCGGAGCGGAGTCGTGCGATCGTGGCGCTAGTCCCTCCGTGCTAACCCAGCGCTACCCAAGCCTGCTATTAACCATTAGCACTGTGAACGCCAGGGAGGTCCGCCCCGGTCCCTCCTGTAGCATTAGCGCCGCTAGCCGCGGGGTTTCGGAAGCAGCCCCTCCTGCTCCATTAGCATGTGAGGAACCAGAGCGTGTTAATGAGGTTTATCTAAGGCGACGTGCTGCTGCGTGAGTCCGCGGCCCCCGGCTGGGCCTCCTCCTTACAATTGACCTGACCCCCCCGCCCCGCCCCCCGCCCCCCCCCCCCCCCTCTGAGATGTCCACCAGCAGCAAACACCATCAGCACAGATTACACAGCTCATACCGGCCCGACTGACAAGTGAGCACTCAAGGCCACGACCATGCTGCCAGTACGCCTCCACCACTCTCCCACCCGCCATCCTCCACCACTCTCCCACCCGCCATCCTCCACCTCGCCGCCGCCCGCCATCCTCCACCACCCGCCTATCCTCCACCTCCTACCCCCGCCGCCATCCTCCACCAGCCCCGCGCCCGCCATCCTCCACCACCCGCCTATCCTCCACCTCCCACCCCCACCCGCCATCCTCTCCACCAGCCCCGCCGCCCGCCATCCTCCACCTCGCCGCCGCCCGCCATCCTCCACCAGCCACCCCCGCCCGCCATCCTCTCCACAGCTGCGATCTCGTCCCAGAGGCCGACAGCAAGAGGGCCCCCCCCCCCCCCCCCCCCCCTCTGTCACCGCGCTGCCGGCGGACGCTGTACCATTCTGATTAAAACAAAACACACACTGGTGGCCCGGAGAGACCGACGGGAGCTGGATGGTGTGTCCGGGAGGGGGGGTGGGGGGGGGGCGCGTTGCTTGCTTTGCTCAGAGGCACGCGGACTTGTGTGTCATTGTGTTTGTGTAATGTCGCCGGCCGCGGCATCAGTCACGATTTTAAATAAGCGCTTGTGACAAGGCCTCAAAGCCAAGCGGCGGCCTCAGAGTGGGGGGCGGCCACACGGAGCCACGGAGACAGATTCTTCCCCCGTGAAAGGGATGATGTCAGGCCGGATGCGGGAAAGCCTTGACGACCTCTGTGTCCAACGCCTGGGTTACTGAGGGAAGCACACCGAGCACCCCGGCGCCAGTCCCGGCCGGTGAACGTACAACGATCACAGCTTTGTTTTTTACCCGCAATCCGGTTAAATACAGTATTTACGTAAGGCCGCCGCCAAACGCTGTGTACTTCGCGCTTTCGCTTCACCGGTGACGCGTGACTGGTGGCGTTCGTCTGCAGACCACCCGTCTCATCGGCCCACCGGGTGAAGACGTAGATAAAAATACACGTCGCTGTTCGTTCGTTGGCAGGACTGTTCCTATCGGTGATCATTAGCAAGCCAAACCGTGCCACTGCTTCTTCATTTGGGGAACGGGAAGCCATTCTCATCTCCTTTTAATTTTGTAGGAAAGATCTTGTAATTACCGGCAAGCCAATTAATCTGCTGATGAAGCAGTCATTAAACGTGTCACTCTCCTCCCCGCGGCTCTTGTTAGTAATAATTATTTTCCGCCAGATCAACCGATGGAAGGCAGGGCTTTCATTCCCGCGCGGAGGCCCTGCGGAGACGCACGGATCTCTGCCTTGTAGCCGAGGCCGGCGGCGCACCGCGTTAGCCACCTTCAAGGACGACCGCGGCCGGTTCCTTGGCACGCAACGGTGATGTCAGCCCCTCCTCCGCAACCTTTTAGCTCCTCTGTCAGCGAACAGGTTTTTTATTTGACGTCTCCGGTGCTGCGCAGCCTCTAAAGTTTCATAACGCCCTTCGCCTCGGCCGGGCACTTTGGTGGCTGCTGGCCCTGGGTGGCTAAATGCCACGGCTGATCTGATCCTGAGCGTTTCTGAATCTGCAGCGAGAGCGAGAGCGAGGCGGCCGCAGCCTTGACCCGAGTATCGGGATTGCTCCGGTGATGTCGACGCTGCCTTTCCGTTACGTAACGTGTGCATTGTGGATGATGATGTGCGACTTATTTATAGTTTGAATAGTTTCAAGGAGAGGTCGGGGGGTCGGGTGTGAAAGTAGCGCGCGCCGGTGGTGAAGCACGAACCACGTTCACCAGATGGAGGAACGCCACACACACACACACACACACACACACACACACATCTGGCCGTGGAGAGGAGGTTGTTGACACCGGTGTCACGGCGAGACCCCGTAAACCGCCCCTCCGGTGTTTACACGAGTGTTTTGCATGGAAGAACATAGATATTTCCATAATTTGTGAATAAAATATGAACGCTGGCTTATCCGTGCCATTGTGTGGTTGTGAGAGGGAACGAGTGCTCGAGTTGGAGGGTAGAATGTCGTTAAAACAGTTTTAGCGTCCTTTTTTTTTTTATATTTTAAGGCGTACTAAAGGCGTCCTCATTTATGGGTTTTGTCTCCCAGCCGCAGCGCCCGTCTTCTTCTCCAACCCCGTGCGGGTCATCGCCACCCTGGGGAAGGACGTGTCCCTGGCCTGCAAGCCCCGGGCCTCGCCCAAGCCCCGGGTCAGCTGGAGGAGAGCCGACAGCAGACGCCTGCAGCAGAGCAACAGGTATCAGCCCCACACCTGATCACCCTCTGGCTAGCTGACCTGGGATCCTGCAGTCCTACTGTGTTACAGCAGAACCTCTGATGCTGCAGTCCTACTGGGTTACAGCAGAACTTCTGGTCCAGCAGTCCTACTGTGTTACAGCAGAACTTCTGATCCATGCAGTCCTACTGTGTTACAGCAGAACTTCTGATCCAACAGTCCTACTGTGTTACAGCAGAACTTCTGATCCTGCAGTCCTACTGTGTTACAGCAGAACTTCTGATCCAACGTCCCTACGTGTTAGCAGCAGAACGGCTCGTGGTCCAGCGAAGATCCTTACTGTGTTACAGGCAGAACTTTGATCCAACCAGTCCTGACTGTTGTTACAGCAGAACGTCTGGTCCCAACAGTCCTACTGTGGTTACGAGCAGAACTTCTGATCCTGCAGTCCCTACTGCTGGTTTACAAGCAAGAAACCTCTGATCCAGCAGTTCCTACTGTGTTACAGGCGAAACTTCTGATCCAGCAGTCCTACTGTGTTTACAGCAGAACCTCTGATTCCAGCAGTCCCTTAACTGTGTTACAACAGAACTTTCTGATCCAGCCAGTCCTACTTGTGTTACAGCAGAACTTTCTTGATTCCAGCAGTCCTACTGGTTGTTACAGGCCGAGAACGTCTCGCGTCCAACAGTCTCTACTTGTGTTACAGCAGAACTTCTGATCCCAGCAGTCCTTACTGTGTTATAGAGAACTTCTGGATCCAACCAGTCCTACGTGTGTATACAGCAAGAACTTTCTGATCCTGCCAGGTCCTACTGTGTCTATAGCGAGGAACTGTCTGATCCAGCAGTCCTACTGTGGTTACAGCAGAGAAACTTCTGATCCAACAGTCCTACTGTGTTACAGCAGAACCTCTGATCAGTCCTACTGTGTTACAAGCAGAACCTCTGATCAGTCCTACTGTGTTTACAGCAGAAACTTCTTGATCCAGCAGTCCTACTGTGTTACAGCAGAACCTCTGATCAGTCCTACTGTGTTACAGCAGAACTGTTGAGAGGAGATGTACAGAGTCCTGGGCCGAAGTCAAACCATGAGAAAGGCAGGTTATGCATGGTGTCCAGTTTCATTACGGAGGTATTCTACTGAAGAGAAACTCATTCACTGATTCTCCTTCTAGAACAGCCGTTGAGAAGTGTATTTCCACAGTGGGCAGTCTAAACGATGTAGATTTGAAACCTTTTACAGACACGTTGTTTAACAATGTTTGTGTCTGGACTGGATGTCTCAGCTCTGTGTCTTTGCACCGGGAACAGGCTGTTGTGTTGGTTGTTAGCCAATGAGGTGCGTGAGGATGCCCTCGCCAGCAGCCTGATTGGTCAAAACAAACATGAAGTCAGTGAAAGAAACACCAGAATACTGAGACTAGTGCTGATTTCGAACAAACAGAGTAGATGTACAAAAAATCCGAAGTACTGTATACTAAATCAATTAAATTCAGCAATCAAAGAAACGGGCGGTCATGAAATGCCTCGTTTAGTGCACTGATTAATGTACCGACAAAACTGTTGTACTAATGGTATATAGTATTAGATACCTGTCCAGATAGATAGATAGATAGATAGATGGATGGATAGATGGACAGACAGACAGGCTTATTATCATACAGGTACAGACAGGCCTTAGCGGCTTCTTCATATCAAATTCTCACGCCATTCTGCCCGAGTCTTAGTGCACAATGAACACCCAGGAACAGAAACCGGAGCCCACGCCACACAATAGGCGTGGTAGATATTGTTCAGCTTCAACCTGAACGAGAGAAGGTTTGTTACCTCAGTGGAGTATACAGACATGAGAGAGAATGGTGGTCGTGGTATGAAAGGGATCCAGTAATGAGACCGGCGACCGAGGAGGATTCAGGCCGTCTCGCCGAGCATCAGCGCCAACACGAGCATTCGTTTCCCGCAGTGAGTTTAGCGCCCTCTTCCTCTGCGATCGGGGATTCTCCGCTAGTTTGACGCATTGTCTTTTTTCCCGGGAAAAAAAAAAGACATCTCAATGCGGCGGCGGCGGCGGCCCAGAGGGGGGGGGGGGGGGGGGGGGCGGTGGGGTTGGGTGGGGTTGTGCGCCGCGCTGCCCCCGACTCCATCAATCACGCTGAGCGACGGAGCCAAACTCACCCGTCAGCAGCGCCCGGCGTCCCGGGGGCCCCCCCGCGGAGCGCCGAGCCCGAGCCAAGGTGGCGGGACCTTGGCCGCCACGCCACGCCACGCTACGCCGGGCTCCGGGCTCCGGGCTCCGGGCTCCGGGCTCCGAAGCTCTCACTCAGCATCTGCCCCCAGCAAGGGCAGGACACTAATAATCAAATCTGCAGACGCCCCCTCCTCCTGCAAGCCGTCCTTCTCTCACACACACAGCACAGCCGGCCAGGGGAGACGTCCCCGAGCCGACGCCGGCGTTTTATTAAAAACGTGGTTGAAATGCAGTGCAATACATTTACGTTTTGCGTTTGAGTGATTCGTGTCCGCGATGCTTTTATCCCCAGCGTCTCGCAGGCGAGGCGGCGACGCGGCGCGATCGATACGGCAGGAACCGCAGGAAAAACTCAAGAGGCCGAACGACTCGGAAGTTTCTTAAAAGAAAAAAAAAAAATAAATAAAAACACAAGTGGACGGTGCAGTCAGAGGGCAGACGTACAGTAAGTGGAGTGGAGAGTGGCTAAGAGAATCAGAGACGCCATCTTTTTTTTTATTTTATTATCTCGTATTATTCACGGTAGTCCACTGCAAGTCCAGAGTCGTGCAGAGTGCTCCATCAAAGACCCGGGGTTTTTTTTTTTTCTTTATTCCCAGTGATCGCTGTGTGTTTTTTCCACACAAGCTGGGCTGGGAGATAGCGGGGGGGGGGGGGGGGGTGGGGGAGACGGATGGGGGAGATGCGGCGATCCTTTACGGGGCGGTGAAAGTTCTGATGAATGACCGGGCGCTGGGATCTCTGTGTATCTTGCAGCACGGCGGGGGGGGGGGGTCGGCCGGGGGGCGGGGGGGCGGCGTTCGTCAAAACCCCACAGATCTTCTGTGTGTTGTCAACTCAGACCTCGGGATGGTTCCGGGCCGTATATCTGGCGTATATACGTATCTCCCTATCATCTCGCCGCGGATAAAAGTTTTATCTCGGAAGATAAACCTCGGCGGGATATTGCAATCCGGGGCCGGTGTTTGTTCAAGAACTGTCAGCACACTTTTAGTATTTTGCCGGTGTTTTATTTTTTACCTGGTTGTAACTTGGTGGATGAAGAACAGCCTCTTAAAAAGAAGAAGACACCTTTTTTTATTGTCATGCAAAACAGAGCACTTAAGGAATGTTAAAACATTTCCCCCCCCCTGCATACATTTATTAAATCCGGCGGCCATTTTCCATTTAATTTAGGACTATTTGTAAATTCTCACCACACACACACACACACACATGTTCACGCGATTGAAGCTGAAGTGCTCTCCGTTAAATAACTCACTTCGTATCTTAGAATGCTTTATTTGGTTATCGTCAGAGGAGGAACAATGTTCTTCGGCTTCTGAAAATGGAAGAAGAAGAAGAAGAAGGAGAAGAAATACAGTTTGAATCTCGAGATTGCGTTAGATCTCATTGGTTGCTTCCGTGCCGGTTTCCCGGGTATTTGGGAGTCGACGCTCCCGTCTACATTCATCTTTAAAAAAGGTGGAGAGTCTTTTCTACCTTGAGGGTACGTTCACAGGGTCCTGATCGACTCCTTCAAGGATTTTCCCGCCGTCGCCCCCGGAGGTGAGGCGAGGTGTGGTGACTTTGTGCGCCTGCAAGGATGTCGTTGGAAGGAAATCCGGAAGGAGCGGGGTCGTGGAGGATCGAAGCGTCACGGCGTTTATCTGCCATTGGCAGCTGTGCTGATTTAACAAAGGCGCCGGTAATTAACATGGATTTCCACTAATGTCGGAGGCCTTTGTCTTTTACACAGAAAGTATTAATCCATTTAGTTTCTCGCTTACGTCGGCCCACTCAATTAAAAACCAAGACGCCTGTCTTTTCAAAGGCGGACAAAAGAACCGTCGAATTTGTCAATATCATAAAACAATGAAGGCTTCAGTCCCGACGCCCCCAAGCCCCCCTGCTGCTTACTTCATTCTCACCGTTCTGCCGCCCCTGCGTGTGGTCCGATCAGCCGCTAGACCGCCGTGGGGTCTCTTCGTATCCCGCCCGACCCCGTCTGGGATCGGCTCATTTACATGTTGTTGTGCACCGGCGCTCCCCGCCACGATGTGTCCTCCGTGTCCTCCGTGTCCTTGTCCCCACGCAGATTGTCTCCTTAATTTCAGGAACGTCTCCTTGGTGGCAGGCATTTTGCCAGTCGCACCTTTCGCCGAGCCACCCTTCACCTCAGCCCTGCACCCCCATGCAAGTGTCAGTCACCTGCTCGGCCATCATAAGCAGGGGCTTAGTGCAGTAAACAGACGTCAAACATTAGGAAGGAAATTAACAAGACGATTGAAAGAAAACATTTCATTGCTTTGGTTTTGGAATTGCATTGGGATAAAAAAAATTAACATTAACATCGTAAATATTCACACACACAATGCTGCAGCCCACCGACTCTCAAAGACGTCGCGGTCATGAATATTTAGTGTTGTATGACATTCCACTCGATTAAATGTGTCGACACATTTAATCGGCCCCTAGAAGAGTGAATGTGAGCGGTTGGATCGCCAGAACGACTTGTTATGCTGCACTGTGACTGGATTAGTTGTCACCTCCCTTGTGTGTGTGTGTGTGTGTGTGTGTGTGTGTGTGTGATTCTGTGAAGGGAAGCCAGCCGACGATATGCTGGTAATCTTGTTTCTTATTTACCGTCTATTCATTTAGCAGACACTTTTTGTTCTCGATTTAGTCATTCGTGAGAAGGTATGCGGTTCGGTCATGCAGGTAGAGAACAGACACCGGGGGTTCCGACGCAGAACCTTCCTTCAAAGAAACGCTCGGCTTGGAAGCATCGGCTTGGAAGCAGAATGAATGAGGGCTGCTTGTTTTTCATTTCAGATTAGTATAGTTTACTATATTTAACTTTACAATAACATGTCATGAAATCAATTAGTAATTAATAAATACGATAGTGTCATCTCTTTAATGATCTTTTGAATATACAGGCAATGGTACCTGTGGCGATTTATCTGAAACTAAAACTGAAGAAATGGTCAAAATAGATACGTACGTTCGACGGATCCAAATATATTATCCACGGTTTATAAAGTGAAATGAAAGTACAGCACTCGAGTGGAGCGCGGCCGGCACCTTGAGAGACGCTGGGCTCCATTTGGCCGGCCGCTGATGGATTGGCATGAAATGTGCTCTGACTGCTCCGCGGGGCGCCAGGTTGGCTAATCCTGTCCTCATCCCCGCCAATTACAAGCTGAATATTCATCTAAATGTCACAGGCGCACCACGACGCACGCCGGACCTCTCTTGGCGTTTTTTTTGGAAAATGCTTGGCCCCGTATGAAACAAATTTCCAGCAGTTGGCACGTCCAATTACGGATTTTAAAAGTTATTAAGGTGCTTAATCGGGAAAAATGTCTTTGACTCGATCTGTGTTTTGCGCCATAACAGCGAGAGTTATCTTCCTACTTTGATGTTTTGTTTGCTGAATCTTCCGAGTGGAAAGTGGGAACTACCCAGGAAAACTACCCAGGCACGCCCAGGGAGAGGTTCATCCGTGCCCCCGGCCAGAAGTGTTGGTAATTGGACAAGCTGCATAGAGGTTTTTCCAGAACACTTTGGAAGCCCCAGATAATTAATCTAATTGGCAAAAGTTGTCGAAAGTATATAGGCGGTAAGTTGGGCCTTGGAAAAGTGAAATTGTAGGACACTTTGTTGGGTTCTCTCGGCAAATAAAACCGCACCGAACAAACCGCGGCGCGTTGGGGTGGACGAGTGATCGGTCAATCGCAATCATTAGACATCTGCGTCGCGCACAATCGTTGTATTCCGGACCCCAACATTGTCGAGGACAACACCGGTTGTCACACGAGACAAGACAAAATCAAGAGAACCGAATAACAAAAACTTCCCTAATAAAAACAGAACGTGGCTTCGGCCCTTTAATGGATAATGAAAGTCTTCGCGAGCCTGTATGAGGTGTCGCTGAGAGTGACTTAATTCTCCTCCTGCCTCCCATCCATATTTACAAGAAATTAACGGTGTCCGCTATCTAAACTGAACTCTCCCTCCCCTCGGCTCTTTTCCTCCTTATCGTTGCTCTGAGCACCTGTCTCTTGATCCAGCGTGAGATAGCGTCGTCCGATGCTATCGGGAAATCGCTTTCATTAATGGGTTTAAATTAGCGATTGATTTTGTGGACTTTAGCATTTGTTTTTGTCATGCTTCCTGCTATTTTACATCGACAGCGGTTTCACCCCGCGGAGCTAAAGACCGCTGTTGACTTTCCATTACGCAGTCCTCCGAGTCTTTTTTGGCTCTTGAACAACTTTTTTCTGTTCCGTGCTTCTTTGTGTGTCCTTCAAAACCCCGACGCCCGTCGCCAGACTTGCCAGACGTAAACAGCACGACAATTTACTTTCAATTCTCCAGCGGAATCGACCAGAACTCTGTGTTCTCCTTTCTCCTAAGTTGCGGTGACATCCGACGTCCGCCGGGAATATTCAGTGGAGCCGCGGCTTCCTTCAAATATTGAACGTCCTGAGAGTTCTCACCGTTTAGACGGTAATTTCCTCCCCCCAAATACCTGGCATTGATTGTGGCCTCGTCTCTCCCCCCTGCAGGATTATGCTGCTGGGAGACAACACTCTGAGGATTGTGAACTCGAGCCGTGCGGACGAGGGTCACTACGTCTGCCTGGCGGTGAACACGTTCGGCTCCGCGGAGATGACGTCCGTGCTCTGGGTGAAAGGTAAGCACGGCCCATAGGAGGCTCCGTTTTCCGCCCGGCCAAGGGGTTCACAAGGGGGTTCACAAGGGGGTTCACAGGGGGGTCACAAGGGGGTTTCACAACGGCCCAATGTCTCTCGCTCTCTCTCTCTCCACCCCCAGCCCCCCTGCCACCGGCCGGCTTTTAGCGAGGCTACTGGGGACCGTATACCGTGCCCAGTGGTCCGTGAAGCAGCACTCACATCCCAGATTCATATTACAAGGACACTCTTAGTCGGCGATCGGGGGGGGGGGGCCCGGCGGTCAGGTGACATGTTGTGGCCCTGAGTTGGTGGGGATGGTGGGGTTCTGTAGGTGCCGGTGGGGATGGTGGGGTTCTGTAGGTGCCGGTGGTGGAGGGGGGGTCTGGTTATCTCAGATCTGTCATCTCAATTCCAGCCGTCCCACGAGGTTAGAGAACACTGTTTCTCAATTGGGCGTCTTTGTACCCTGAGAAAAATGCTTTGTATTTTGCTTTTCAATAGTTTTTGGTGGTTTAGATATTGCGTTAGAAGCCAATTGTAAATAATCCTTGAATATTTTGAATACCTTGAATACTTTTGTTATGACAATCGTAGTAAAACTGAATAGTTAACTTTTGGTAAATTCTTTCGTGTAAGACGCTTATCACTTTAAATTTAAAGGGGCTACTAAAATATTCTTAGAGGGGTTCGCAGTTCATAAAACTTGTTCGTTATAGAAGACCTTCTCAACGGAGACTTTACAGAGTCTGGTCGGGAAACTGCGAGGGGCGGAGTTACGCCTTGTTCCTGTTTTTGTTGGAGATATTCCGCTGAAGAAAACTAATTTGCGCTCTGAATTTGACTCTTCAGAAAGTCATTTTAATGATTGAATGTATTCCTGCGGTGGCCAGTCGGGTACAACACAGTGTTGATTTGGATCCTTTACTGACACTATTTATAATATTCTTATATTTTTTCGCCAATTACGCACACTTACAGATTCCCGCTCCAGCGTCGTCATTGATCAAAACAAATCCGCAGCGAAGAATTAAACTAAAGTCTGACCGTCTGACTTTAGATAATTCATCTAGAGTCTGATTTGTGAGACCACCGAGTCTGAGAATGTGGATGGATAATAAAGTGAACTTGTCCAATCCTCAGCCCAGGGTGCCGGGTTTGAACCCCACAGTTCAGAACCCTGTAGCCTGCCTGGAGGTATCCTGGAGCAAGATTCCCCCCCGAGCTGCTCTGAGGGACATGGAGCTACAATTCAAAATACATGACGACGGTTGCACAGCTTTGGCTCCCTGGCTAATTAGTAGCGCTGTGTATGACTGGAACTCATATTCTTTATTCAAGAGCGCTCGTGATGGTCTCACCCGATATACAGTATATTATTAAAGGGGCCCTATTATACCACCAGTTGGTACAGTCCACTGGGTAGGCTGGGAGCTTGATCCAGTCAGCACACATCTCGGTGGACATGCCCACTTGTGATGTCACTTCGTCGCAATGGCAATTTTACTCACGTGACCATTTTGCAACGGCTTGTAATGGCCGATCACCGTTCACACCCGGCGGTATAATAGGGCCCCTTTAATGTCGTGTCGCACAGCGGACGGGGTTAACGGGGAGTAGTGGTTGTGGGAGGCGGTGTCTCCTGGGATGACAGGGCCGTAGCTTTGTGCCCCCAGAGCCCATGCGCGTGGACCTGAGCCCGACGCGGGTGGAGGTGACGGTGGGCGAGAGCGTGGTGCTGAGCTGCAGGGCGACCCACGACACCTCGCTGAACGTGGCCTTCCAGTGGTCCTTCGACGAGCGGCCCATCAGCTTCCAGGCCGACGGCGGCCACCTGGAGTACATCCAGACGGTCCGAGCACAGGTGCGGCCCGAGCGCCTGGACCGCCTCGCTCGTCTGTCCGCGTCTGTATGTCTCTGTCCGTCGGACCGTCTGTGTGTATCTGTCTGTCTGTGTGTATCTGTCTGTCTGTGTATCTGTCTGTCTGTGTGTCTATCTGTCTGTATATCTGATTTTTTGTCTGCCTGTAGGCCTGTGTGTAAGTATGTCTGTCTATCTGTCTGTCTGCCTGTCTGTCTGTGTTATGCGTAAAATGATTCAAAATGTGCATTCATCTCACCATATTTATTTATACCTCAATGTACTATTTAAACATAATTCAATATAATTGAATTCAATTACAGTTTTTCTTCCCGATCCATAACCAGGTCGGAGTAGAGGCCAAAGTAGAGGTCATGGAAAGCCTCATATATATACAGTATATCTATAAATATAAATCCCCGCTGCGCCCGAATTACTGATTTCAGTCACGGCCCGTCAACGGAGGTCGTCTCCTCACACTGGAGAGGGGGGGGGCGGGGGTGGGTGACTCCCCTGAAAGGTCACCCAGTGGGTGCTGACACAGTGATGAAGGCCCCGCCACCGATCACACCATCAGGTTCATCATTGTCGGCTGTAGGCAGAGCCTGTACACATGCTGCTAGGCAGCGCTGCAGCTAGCCTCTGAGGCGGCCGCGGCGTACCACCACCCTGCTAGCCGGCCCGCGGGGTCCAGGCTAATTCCTACATTCCTCACCGCGCCGCCAAGGAGAGAGATTGACTTAAAGGATATAAAATGAACCATTTGGAACACAAGTCCAACAAATGAATTGAGAAGACGCTTAATGAATGTATTTGAGCGTTATTTGAGAACAAAGGCGACCTGTTGCTCCGTGCTAATCTCATGCAACAATATGATAATTCGTTTGTAACGCCGCAGCGGCTAATGGAAAGACTCGGTTGAGGAACGGTGACTACAAAGCCTTGACTGCTGGAGCGACCGCATCCTCTTCCTCCTCTTCCTCCTCTTTCTCCTTCTCCTCCTCCTCCTCTTTCTCCACATCCTCCTCCTCCTCCTCTTCCTCATCCTCCTCCTCCTCCTCCTCCTCCTCATCCTCCTCTCCTCCTCCTCCTCCTCCTCCTCCTCTCCTCCTCATCCTCCTCCTCATCCTCTTTCTCCACCTCCTCCTCCTCCTCCTCCTCCTCCCCCCTCCTCCTCCCTCCTCCTCCTCCTCCTCCTCCTCACTCTTTTTCCACATCCTCCTCCTCCTCCTCATCCTCTTTTTCCACATCCTCCTCCTCCTCCTCATCCTCTTTTTCACATCATCCTCCTTCCTTCCTCCTCTTTCTCCACATCCCTTTTCTCCACAGTCCTCCTCCTCCTCCTCTCCCTCTCCCCTCCTCCTCATCCCTCCTCCTCCTCCTTCTTTCCTCCACATTCCTCCTCCTCCTCTTCCTCTTTCTCCCACATCCGCCTCGCTCCTTCATTCCCTCATCCTCCTCCTCCTCCTCCTACCTACACACACAGGTTCTTTACGGAGTAAGGTTCCAGATGTAGTGGGTTTCAGTCTGGCGCCTCGCCTCCTATTCAAGCGAGCGCCGGAGAGAGAGAGAAACGCCCCCCCCCATAAAACAGACGTTTGTGTGGGGGGAGGCGTGCTTCATGTGTGACTTCCTCAGTAACCGAATCACATTATCGCCGAAGCAGGATGACTTTGGAGAACGCCTGCGAGTCTCGGGCTGCTTCCTGTGAACACGGACCCCCCGCTCAAGATAAGATTAGATAAGAGGCGGGAAATTCTGGTGTCACACAGCAGAGAGTCCAGGATAGTAATTCAAAAAAAATGGTCTTGTTGTACGACGACTACACACTACGACATACACAATTATATATGAGAAACATGAACGGAAACATGATGGACAGCTGAGGTAGACATGATTAACAGGAGCGACTGAATATTGAAACGATAACCAAACCATATTATTAAAGTCAAAGTCAGTGTGTTTTATTGTGTACATCACAACACGGGGCCATTCTGTACAATGGAACCTTTGTGTATGTCGGAAGCATTCAAGCATTCATATTATAAACCATTATACAAGTCTGTTAATGCCTCGGACATGCTGTGGTGTTGTGGTGGGCAGGATATTGTACTGGTTATAGGCTGTTTCAGGGAAGGTTCTGGGTTTGACCCCCTCAGTCTCCCAGTAAGGCGTCCTGTGAGCAAGCGGCTCACGCCTCCCCGCTCGTTAACATCGCAAGTCGCTTCGAAAAAACGAAAGCGGCGAAATCGTCGGAATCGGAATAATTTAAAAAGAGAAACGGTCAGGATTCGCCTCGCGCCGCGGGACGCATTTCCGCGAGAGATCGGCAGGAGATCATTAATATCGGTAATAAGTAGGGGAACTCCGGGAACCTGTACGGACTCATCTGAGCGGGGCGGGGATTCTACACGGTTCTTAACCCGCGGTTCCATTAGCGGCCTTAATACCCGCGCCAGACTCACACCTTGATACGTCTCAGCTGGTCCCCTGGCCTCCCGCTGGAACCCGCTCCACGTGGTGCCAACTAACAGATGGATGAAGATCACCTTGGTTGTTCGTCTGGAAGCTTTGAGCAGAACCGTGTGTGAAGCCTCGATGCCTCCACCGCACTGGAAACCTCGTGTGCAATACTTCTGTAATGCGCTTTTCAGTTTTACACACAAATCCTCATTTTAATATCGCGACATTAACGTTTACATTTAGGGCATTTGGCAGATGATTTTATCCAAAGCGACTTCAAGATAAAGAGTACATTCGTTGAAAGAGACAACAATATGTCGCTGAGGTACATAAAGATAAGAATAGAACAGTTGTCATCATGGCAAGGTAAATAGAACAAGTTTACTAATTGCTAATTTGCCTGCATAATAGCTGGGGTACGAGTATATTGTTATATTTTATTTATCTCAGTTTATTAAAATCATCCTCTTTCTCCACATCCTCCTCCGCCTCCTCCTCCTCCTCTTCCTCCTGCTCCTCATCCTCTTTCTCCACTTCCTCCTCATCCTCTTTCTCCACCT
The DNA here is from genome assembly GCA_002895965.2 of Coryphaenoides rupestris. Taxonomy (NCBI): domain Eukaryota; kingdom Metazoa; phylum Chordata; class Actinopteri; order Gadiformes; family Macrouridae; genus Coryphaenoides; species Coryphaenoides rupestris. Next base: position 101,346 of record PIJE02001666.1, read on the forward strand.
CCTCCTCCGCATCCCCTCCTCCCCCCTCTTCCTCCACCCCCTCCCTCCTCCTCCTCCTCCTCATCCTCTTTTTCCACATCCTCCTCCTCCTCCTCCTCATCCTCTTTTTCCACATCCTCCTCCTCCTCCTCATCCTCTTTTTCCACATCCTCCTCCTCCTCCTCCTCTTCTTTCTCCACATCCTCCTCCTCCTCCTCATCCTCTCTCCTCCTCCTCCTCATCCTCCTCCTCCTCCTCTTTCTCCACATCCTCCTCCTCCTCCTCATCCTCTTTTTCCACATCCTCCTCCTCCTCCTCCTCCTCTTTCTCCACATCCTCCTCCTCCTCCTCCTCCTCCTCTCTCCACCTCCTCCTCCTCATCCTCATCCTCCTCCTCCTCTTTCTCCACATCCTCCTCCTCCTCCTCCTCCTCATCCTCCTCATGCCTCCTCAAAATGTGTTTATCGTGTGTGTGTGTGGTTGGCTGGTTTAAGCAGCCTCACCTGGTCACCCGAGTCGGGCTGATTAGAGTCTGGGTGGGGTTGGGTGAGGCTGCACCACAGGTTAAACCAGCCATCGCCACACACACACACACACTCAGAGAGAGAGCGCTAGCATTGCCAGCCTTGTACCACCTGCTCTGCCTGCCTCCTTATCACAACCACGCCTCGACAATAAACCGGTTGAAACAAACACAACGTCGACCCGTATCCAGATAGAGCTCCTCCTGCTGAGCTGTCGTGACGTGTTTTCCCGACCACGGATGTCCAGTAAACACCGTGGATGCTCGTCCAGCACCAGCGACTCGTGACCAGCGTACCAAACCAGCGGTCCCGCCAACACCACCACCCACCACCAGTAAGCAGCAGCAGCTACTGTTATAGTCCTGTATAACGACACCCCCCTCCCTCCCAAAGTCAGAACCCAAACTTTAGACCCAACTCTCATGATTCATATTCAGAAACCGAAACGAATGTGCGGAGGGAGGGGTTTGGGGGCAGGGGTTGGGGGCGGGGGTTGGGGGCGGGGGTTGGGGGCAGGGGTACGGAGAGCATATGTTAAATCAAGTTTCCCCGGGAAGTAAATGGCAACGCCGCCGTCCTAACTAATGGTGAACAGACGCACGTGGAGGAACGCATTAAGGCTACATCTCATGCATAGCTCCACCACCACCACCACCACCACCACCAGCACCACCAGCACCACCACCACCACAGCACCAGCATCACCAGCACCACCGCCAGTCCTCTGGAGACATGGGGGTATTTTTCCGTGACAGTCCTCGACGAGGCAGCATGACTGATGCCAGTCTTGTATTTTTAATCAGGCGCTGTGCTAAACATCTGTCTGCAGGCCCTGAGTTATTCTCCCGCTCCGCCTCAGGGCCCGCGTCGCTCTCTCTCTCTCTCTCTCTCTCTCTCTCTCTCTCTCTCTCTCTCTCTCTCTCTCTCTCTCTCTCTCTCGTCTCATCTCATCTCCGCAGACACAGCGGTGAGCCAGTCAGCCCCTTGTTTTACACCACAGCTCCCTGTGGACACACACACACGCACACACACACACACGCACACACACACACGCAACACTGCGCACAGCACACACACACACCACACGCACATCGCGCACACACGCACACACATGCGTACACACACACACACACACACCAGAGGAGGCTCCACCACCTTCACATCATGTGTTTTGTGTGTGTGTGATGTTGTGTGCGTGTGTGTGTGCGTGTGTGTGTGTGTGTGTGTGTGTGTGTGTGTGTGTGTGCTGTCTGCAGCAGTCGTCGACGGTGGACCTGATGATCAGGAACATCCTCCTGAAGCATGCTGGGAGATACGGCTGCCGCGCGCACACCAGCGCAGACACAGTGCTGGCTGAGCGAGCTGCTGGTCAGAGGTGAGCCCGGCTCCTCCCCCTCTCTGTCTCTGTCTCTCTGTCTCTCTCTCTCTGTCTCTCTGTCTCTCTCTCTCTCTCTCTCTCTCCGTCTCTCTGTCTCTCTCCATCTCTCTGTCTCTGTCTCTCTCTCTCTCTCTCTCCCCCCCTCTCTGTCTCTGTCTCTCTCTCTCTCTCCATCTCCCATCTGTCTCTCTCTCTCTCTCCATCTCCCATCTGTCTCTCTCTCCACTCTCCCTCCATCTCTCTCTCTTTCTCCATCTCTCCATCTATGTCTCACTCACTCTCCATCTCTCCATCTATGTCTCTCTCTAATTTTTCTATCTCTATCTATCCATCTATGTCTCACTCTCTTTTTATCTCTATCTCTCTATCCCTCCATCTATGTCTCTCTCTCCATCTCTCTCTTTCTATCTCTCTCTATCCCTCCATCTATGACTCTCTCTCCATCTCTGTCTCTCCATAGAGATGTCTATTTCTGTCTCTCTCTCCATCTCCGTCTCTCCCATCTCTCCATCTATGTCTCTCTCTCTCTCTCTCTCTCTCTCTCTCTCTGTTGTCCGTCCAATCACAAGCGTCTCTGTCGACCGTCAGCTGAATCAGCTGAACATGCCATCTTTAACTCCATCTTCCACGCCTTCTCAGCGGCTCCTCCCACTGAAGGGAGCTTCGATGGATGAACTTGTCCCACCAATAGGAACGAGGCCAGTCCCACCAATAGGAACGAGCCCAGTCCCACCAATAGGAACGAGCCCAGTAGATAGAATCTCCCACCAACATTCCCTTAACATATTTTATTTGTGATTGCCGTCTAAAAGGGTCGTACTAAACGTTATCGTAGGCAGACGGTTATTGAGACGTTTTCCTGGGCTTTGCTCAAATCCATCTGAAGCCAACTCTTTATTACTGCCACCGCGAGTATAAATATCAACGGTAAATATCAATGTTTGTACTTTATGGCGCCGTTGTCCTCACTTTGTGAACAAAGCGCCATCCTTCACTCACCGACGCCTCCTCAGAAATCACCGGAACGTTTGTCGGTGAAATTATTCTTTCGACCTTCCGGGTGTCTAGGTAGCCTCACAGGCGCGCGGAAGAAGTTTAAATTTAAATTAAACTGTCAACATTCAACTTCTAGAACTCTCTTCGGGAGCTGAAAGATAGGTCAATAAGTAATGGATAAGATAGATAAGATAAGATAAGATAAGATAAGATGGAACGTCATTCATCCCGAAGGAAATCCTTGTGACAGAGGTTGCTCTAAAATAGCAACAACATAAGAATAAAAACAATAGAATAATATATGTACAGTGTATAAACCGTAAAAGAATAACAATTAAATATACTGTATTACTGACTACATTATATTGAAATATTGCACATGATGTTGAAAGATAGATAGATAGATAGATACATAGACACATACATACGTACGTACTGTACATACATTGTTAGTTTAATGGTTTCATTGCTTGGTAAATACCAACACACAACAACACAACCTTAGTTCGCTCTGTCAAGCCATTAGCAGACCTGTCTCTTTCTCCGGGGTTTCTGAGGTCCACACACATCACGGTCCTCGCATGGGAAGCGGAGTGTCTGTGTGGTGTGTGTTTGTGTTGTGGTGTGTGTGTGTGTGTTGTGGTGTGTGCGTGTGGTGTGTGTGTTGTGTGTGTGGATGTGTGTGTGTGTGTGCGCGCGTGGGCACACACTCGGCCGTCTCCCCCTGATCCCGGGCAGCTGCCAGAGTCTCTACTTACAGCTGCTCCCCCTCAGGTCCTCAGACGGCCGCTGCTGTGACGGCAGATTACACTGCGCCACAGCTGAAGGGCACCGGGTTCGATTCCCGATGTCAACAGCCCGACCTGTCGGCATCCTGGAGAGAGATACCCCCCCCCCCCCCCCCCGACCCCGACCAGCTCATCAATGACCTGTGTGTGGGGTATGGCTGTGTGTGTGTGTGTGTGTGTGTGTGTCTGTCTCCCCTTCGCAGGACCTCCGGGGCCCCCCGGGGTGGTGATCGTGGAGGAGATCACCGACTGCACGGCCACCCTGTCCTGGAGCCGCGGGCTGGACAACCACAGCCCCATCAGCACCTACAACCTGCAGGCCCGGAGTCCCTTCTCGCTGGGCTGGCAGACCGTCAGAACAGGTAGCCTAGTCCCTACCCCTCCGGACCACCCTTACTTCCCCCATCCCCATCCTCATCCCCATCCTCATCCTCATCCTCATCCCCGGTCTGCTTATCTGCTCTGGGAGCTCGGCCACATCAGCGGCTAAGGCCACTGACTCTGCGAAAATAGTTTGCTCCGTTTAGATGCGGTGCTAAAGTCGCCGTGAGCTAATTAACCGAGCAAGCAAATTCTAACATTGGACATTTTTATATTTTTTTTTTGTGTCTACCCGCACATATATTTTGCATTTTGCCACGCGCCTCATAAATTCTGCTTTATTTTATACTAAAAAACGAACCTTTGCTATGTTTGCGTTTATTTGGCAAATGACCCTCAACCTCGGCGTACAAATTTAACCGCACAGAACGGCCAAAGTTACGCGGCACTTCGGATAATAAAACACAAACTTTCACCTTCGAGAAGACAAATAGAAGTTAGTTTGAAAATAACGATTGTCTTTCGTGCATCGCTATTAGACGCTGAAATACAAAAGTTATGAAGTAGCCGACTAATTATGATTATGTTAATCAAGCTAATCTAAAGCCGAGTCTTTAGATTAGCTTGATTTACCTTTTCTCTCGGTCCGGGGATACTTTCAGTAATTTTAGCTGAAAATACATAATTTCTGCGTGATGATAAATCCTATAATGTGGTTTGGAGTGAAATAATTAAAGACGAAAGTAAAGTAATGATTGGTTGCTAAGCGGAGGGCGATCCATTCTGATGTGCTGAGCTAAAAATATTAGCCGGGTTTATGATGCGGCGATAATTCATCGGGATTGATAAATCATACTTAGCAAACACTCCTTTTTCACACGGAGGAGGCTGTTAAACAATGTTTAATTTGATAAAGGACAATTAAGCCTCCTGTGATGCATTGTAAGTGGTGAAGAGTTGTGAAGATTAGCATACCGGGGGATGGGGGCTTTTTACCCGCCGGGCGCCGACGCGCTTATCCGCGCTCGTGTTTAAAGAGCGTCGCGCGGCGCCGGCGCTGTGCCCGGAATGATAAGGACCGGCTCTCACCGCCGCTTGCCGCCGCCTCGCCTGCGCCGGTTGTGCTTCGTCGTCTGGCGGATGTGTTTTCCCTTCAAATGTTTGTCTGGTGTCGCTAAGGCTAATGTTGACGGAGATTCATTACGGAAGCCCCGGGGTTCGAGGATTAGCCAACACCTGCTTGAACCGCTGTGTGTGTGTCTTGTGTGTGTGTGGTGTGTGTGTGTGTGTGTGTGTGTGTGTGTGTGTGTGTGTGTCTGTGTGTGTGTGTGTCTGTGTGTGTGTGTGTGTGTCTGTGTGTGTCTGTGTCTGTGTGTGTCTGTGTGTGTGTGTGGTCTGTGTGTGCTGTGTGTGTGTGTGTGGTGCTGTGCGTGTGTGTGTGTCTGTGTGTGTTGTGTGTGTGTGTGTGTGTCTCTGTGTGTGTGTGGTGTGGCGTGTGTGTGTGTGTGTGTGTGTGTCTGTGTGTGTGTGTGTGTGTGTGTGTGTGTGTCTGTGTGTCTGTGTGTCTGTGTGTGTGTGTGTGTGTGTGTGTGTGTCTGTGTGTGTGTGTGTCTGTGTGTGTGTGTGTCTGTGTGTGTGTGTGTGTGTGTGTGTGTGTCTGTGTGTGTGTGTGTCTGTGTGTGTGTGTGTGTGTGTGTGTGTCTGTGTGTGTGTGTGTGTGTCTCTGTGTGTGTGTGTGTGTGGTGTGTGTGTGTGTGTGTGTGTGTCTCTGTGTGTGTGTGTGTGTGTTGTGTGTGTTGTGTGTCTGTGTGTGTGTGTCTCTGTGTTGTGTGTGTTGTGTGTGTGTGTGTTGTGTGTGTGTGTGTGTCGTAGCACCCGTGGCCCGGAGCGCAGCATATAGAGGCTATCTTACTTGTACAAGCGTTTGAAAATGAATTTAAAAAAAGTCACCCCGGCCAACAACCTGCGTCTCAATGCGAGAGGAAGAGGAGGCGGACGGCTCTTCAGCGAGCTGCCAAGTTCGTCCGGGCAGCTCGTGGCTCTCGGATCAAAAATAAACCGAATTAACCGAATAACATTCAGAGCGGGCTATCCCGGCCCGGCGAGCCAACGGTTTCCTCAAAGCCATGTAACGGCTCGACAGAAAATGACATTTAACGACGACGTATTAGAGAGTAACTCGTATAATAGCTATGTTTGCTAACCGCCATAATACTGTACACAGTGTACGATAGCATAATTTTTTCCCCCCAAAAAAAAGATCACCGCACGAAAAAATACGAATATATGCAAATGTGTGTAAATCGCTGCTTGTTGTTCACTTCAAACACATTTCCGCACGACGTAAATAGCGGCGGGGCTGCACAGATACAGATACAGTACTGTACTGTACTGTACTGTACCTGCGTGTGAAAAAAAAAGACACGCCGGCTGTAAATGAAGCCGCCGCATCGTCAGGTATAAATATTCATCAGCGGGGGGGGGTCATGGTCTTAGCGTGTGCATTGATCCACGCCGCCAGACTGATTTAGAAAGCGTTCAATCACGGCTCGCGTGTTATTCAGTTAGCGTGTGTCGCTGCGTGACCTCTTGAAAGAAGGACCCCGGCGGCGGCGGCGGCGGCGTCTCTGCGTTTTAATCTCGTGCGTAATGTTTGTTTTTTTACGCGTCGTTTTGTTAGCGTTTCGCCGGCACTTTGCTTCATTTCTGGACCATTTCTGTGTTATTTGTGTACCAGACTGTACCCTCTCGCTGCATGTTTGTTTTTCCATGTCGTGCGTCGCTTGCCTCCTTGTCTTCAGAGTCTCGTCTCTCTGTTTAGTTGCCGCTAGCTCGGCGTTCGCTGAGTGTTGGTGTCAGATAATGGGAGTGACGGAAATTAGCACTTATTGACGTCTAAACACCGCGCGCGCCGCAACGACTGGCAGATACCATTATTACCGCTCAGCATCATGTGCACTTTCCTCAGCGTTACGTGCAATATTAATATTACTGTCCAACATCTTGTGCAATATTCTTAATGTCAGGTCCAATAATACTACACTTCAATTATGGCCCAAATTGTTTCGCCCGTCGGGAATATCTTATCTTGCTCCATATTGTATAACTGTACAATGCTGAAAGCATTCACAACATATGTTATCGGCAGAAAATTATTTATTTTTCTTCTTTTCTTATTATTCCCATCCTGTTTTTTTGCCAGCCTACTCCTCCCACAGTTTCAACGGTAGGAACTCCGTTCAAAAGTTTAAAAGATTCAGCTCAATTAGGAATCGATTGCAATGACTTTTCTTATTGTACCCTTCATACTTTCGGCAATTTTTCATTGGGGGAATGGGGAAATGGTTCAAATGTTCATATTCAACCTCTTCCCATTCATTTCATACATTCAGGTAGAAACTCCATTCAAACATAAAACGTTCAGAGACACTTGGATGAATTCACAACAAAAATTTTCATAACATTCATACTTTTTACACAATTACAGTTCAAAACTTAATTGATTTTTCAGCTCCCTCAGACACTTTAACATGGATGTGTATGCGCTGGTCAGAGGCGGGGTGACGCCCCCTTCACACACACACACCACACATAGAGATGGGGCGTGGCTATGGCGGTGGAAACATCCCGCCCCACATATTAACACACTCCACAACATAATCTATACATCACTGTGACGGTCACATATATGTAACTATGGAAACAAACAGACTTATACTTTTTGATTTATGAGCGTCGGAGTGACAGGAGCTTCATATTGACCCACCTTTTAAGCTTTCAACCCTTGGACCCCTGCTGGCAGCAGAAGTGTTCCAGGGGCTCCAAATAGCAACACACAGAATTCACACGCAATTTCTTCAGAAATGCATTTTCTAGTTTATTTGTATCATTCCGTTGATTTCCATATTGTTATTGTAGTACTGTATCGCTATGTAACCTGGCACAATAATTTCCTTCGGGATTAATAAAGTTCTATTCTATTCTATTCTACGAGCAGGAATTTTGTATCTTTCCCGAAATAAATGAACTGTCAACTGTCTCGGCAGTAAATAACACACAACTGAATTGAATTCAGTTTTGAAAAAAAAGACCTTACATTGTTGTACAGATGGGAATCCCACCACTTTCTTCCATCTTCCACCTGACATGAAGGTAGCGTTAGCGTCAGCGTTAGCTATCCGTCGATGTGTGCTTGAAGACGGTAACAAGGTGTGTGTGTGTGTGTGTGTGTGTGTGTGTGTGTGTGCGTGCGTGTGTGTGCTCCCAGATCCGGAGCCGGTCACGGGGACCATGGAGTCGGCGCATGGCGGTGGACCTGAACCCTGGGTGGGAGTACGAGTTCAGGGTGGTGGCCAGCAACGCCATCGGCACGGGGGGACCCCCAGCGCCCCGTCCAGGGGGGTCCGCCACCAAGGAAGCAGGTAAACCACACTGCGGTGGACCCAACTGCAGGAACCAGTCGTAGGACAGTTTTAACAGAAACCGGGGTTTTTTCTCGCAGGGGGGGTTATTCTGGGTATTCTGTAGGAGGAGGGCACAGTATGCTCGTGGGTCAGATTCTTGTCTCGGCCGAAAGGTTGTGGGTTCAAAACCGCCTGAATCGTTGAGCAAGACGCCCCTCGCCCCTCGCTGCTCCTTAATGACTTATTTAAAAACTATTTCCCTGTAAAGCGCTCGGGTAACGTCGGCAGCGTAGCCACTAAATAGTCATGGAAATTGACTCCCTCCAGCTAAATCCTTAAGCGTTAAACATATATACTGTCTATATATATAATATCTATATAATTCAAATAAAACGAGATAGTGCTGAAGGTAATGAAATACTTATCACCGTGTTGACTGTGAGGAATCAATACGGTGAATGGGTGTTTCGTTCCACTAGGGGCGGACGGTGCAGGTGTCCCTGTGATAAAAATACAGCGTAGAAATAAAACCTCGTAAATATAGAATGTATACGCATTAAAATGATAGCGGCTGCGTTTACCGTGAGCGTTCCCTTTAGCATTAGCGTACATTCCGCACCTAAATGTCTCAATCAGCCGCCGCTGCCGCTCGTTAGCAGGGATGTACAGTAGCTCGAGCGACGATTGCCGAATGTTTTGTCG